>JNEU01001104.1:0-20099 GCA_000697475.1 Lichtheimia corymbifera B2541
AGGTAAGCCAAAGACTGATTCGGCAACCAAGCGTAAACGTGGCAACACACGCCAGCCAAAATCATCTCGGCAAAAACGCCAAAAACGATCATCGGCATAATTTCACATGCAGATCGCATTATCATGCACGGCAGTGTCTTTTCCCTTTTTACTTTTTTCCCACTGGGTTTTTTACACAGGGTTTTTCTGACCACGCCAATCACGTGCATCATACTTCTTTATCCTCTTTCTTCACCCACACCTTCCTGCTCACGCATCCTTTAGTCTGGAGGGGGGTAATGTCGTATTCTGAGGGACTAGCCCACCATCTTTATTCACACTCAGCATGATTGCATCATCTCATCTATATACACACGCGTAATCACCCTAAATAAATCTTTGTCTTTCTTTCTCTTATTGAGTCTCACGGACACTTTACTGCTACCAGTTCTCTCTCTGCTCTCAACACACACACGCACATACATCTTCTATTTTATTATATCACACACGTAAACAAAGCTGTGTCTATACAATGGCTATCTGCTGTCTAGTAAAAAAAGGCTGCTTGGCAAATTGCTACAAATGACGTGAGGAGCCAATGAAGTAAAGACCTTGCTAATAGCAATTGCTGCAATGAATGCTGTTACGATTGATTGTGGTTGAGGATTGTAAAAAGAAGGTGGAGTGTCAAGTATCGCGGGTGTTGTCGTTGGGTATACACGCCATGGGGTTGCCCATTGAGTCAAAGACAATCGCATCAAGGGTGTTGAAGGATTGACATGGTAGATTGAAGCAGGACAATCGTTCGCAGGTGGTGGCTGTATTTGAATGGGGCAACAGTTGACAATGGGTAGGGAAGAGGGAAGAAGCTGGGAATGGAAAAATTGAAAATCAAGCAGTGATGGACGGTGGATGATGAACAGGATGAAAAGGTTGTGCTACTTTTAACTCCAAGTTCTAACAAAGAGCATACACATAATTCGACATGCTCCACCTTATAGATTTTATATATAGACTCTTAGACTTTTCCCCTTTCTCTCTCTCTCAAAAGAATTCATCAATCTCCACAGTTGGAGTAAGTTTCTTAACCCCTTTCCACCAAATTGCAATATCAGTGATTAACCCGTAGTACAATAAAAAGACTGTAGTTTTAAGTCAATCAAAGAGTCACATATTTCAGTGATCTCATTTCACTATGTTGTGAAGTAATAGCAGGGCGCAGCCGCATAATAGGCGTTCTCCCTAGTAAGGCTAGCAGCCCCATTTTTAGTATAAATCCCACACAATCGAAGAATAAACATCAGACTCTTTTTCTGCTTTTTCTTCAACATCCAACAGATGGGAAAAGGCAGCCAAAGACGAAACCTGGTTGCTGAGAAGAAGGTACGTACTGGGCAAGAAGACGATAACGACAATAAAAACCTGTACTAAGGCGTGGTGCTTGTAGTGATCTTTTATTATCTACATTATTTGCTTGTTACTCGTTTCTGCACGCACCTTTCCCTCATCTACGCACGCTTCAGTACGTTGGAGTCTCCCTAGCATACCTCATCCACATGTGCTTTGTATTTTCATATGATGCTTATTTTGCAGCTTGATAGCCTTGCTGTTTTAAGAATATCCTGCAAGAATTACAAGCTACAACAAAGAGAATTCATATAATTTGACATGTTCCACTTCCATGATTTTATATATAGATTTATAGATTTTTCCTTTTTGTTCCCCTCTTAAAAGTATTCTTCAATCTCCCATAGTTGGAGTAAGTTTTCAACCCCACTCTATGAAGCTCCAATATGATAAGTTAACCAATGCTGTAATAAAAAGACTGTAGTTTATGTCAATCAAAAGTCACACAGATCATTTGGTGCCTACTACTGGAAGGTCGAGTGAACAAGTTGGATAAAGATGTTGCTGTCGAAGAGCTGCCAATACTCGACATGGCATAATGGCGAGATCTACCTTGATGATCTGGTTGAGGTGATCGATAAGCCATAGTGCGTTTATGCCCAATGATTTGCTGTGACAGTGATGGTGGTTGTTGCAGATCCGGACATGGTGCTGCATATAGTATGGTATCTGGTGATGCTGTGTGTGATTCACTGTTGATAGGATGTGTGGTGGTAGCTTGAGTCTGATCAGTGTATAAGTTGGAGAGACTCGAGCTTGATCATCCAATACATATTCCTTGATGCACTTGTGTGATAGCAACTGAGGACGAGATTTGAAAGTGTCATCGCATATATGACATTCGAAGATTACTGTGGTAGGCTGCTTGCAGGTCTTAGTGCTGTGCTGAGCAAGGGCACAGATAGTATAATAGAACTTGATCTCATCCTCTTGAGGATCGCAAAGATAACATGGGAAGATTGCTATATCGATCTTCGCTCAGAAGATGACGCCGACGTTTGGGGGTATCATATGCTCGAAATAAAGTTCGTATTACTGTTAAAAACGTGTATATGGGTTGCATGCTGTCATAGTCGCTGACAATGTCGAAATGGAGATTTGACAAAATGTATGTTAAGAGACGAGGTAAGCTGAAGAAATGATGCACGCAGGATTGCTACCTATTATACAGCTGAACAAGAACATCTTTCCTTTGACACAAGAAGAGAGATGGGCGTCAGACGATATCAAGACCGTGCAAAAAGTGCTATGTGTCGCATTGAGTCTGCTCCCAAATGTTGTAGAGTTGGGTATTCACCACAAATATGGTATCAAATGATGCGTCTCGAAGAGCTCTTTCAGATGGACTTAACGCAAAAGTACGTTGTGTTGTGATCAAGATTGGCTGCAAAGCAAAGGCCAGACCAACAAATGATAGAAGATGACTTTTTACAAGAGATGAAGATGATGAATACAATGTGTTCTTATATATATATATATATGTGTCGCAAAATCGACACCCCTACAAACCCGACAGCCACCTGGTATCACCCTACTATCGCTCGTGCTACTGCTGCTCGCCAACTACAAGATCAACTTGACAATGCTTCGCCTTCAACATGATCGTGGAAGATCATCAGTTTTGCCGGGGGGATAATGTCGTCTATCAAAAGAGTAGCCAACATCTGTGTAGCAACATGGGTTGCACCCAATACCTTTTGTACTCCAACTCAATACTCATATATATATACACCACCCTAAAATATAATAAAGGACACGTCTTTCAAAAGTATTTCAGATACGGGCTATTGCTCAGAGCTTTGTATAGCCACGTCCCTCAACACGACACAAAAGATAATACCGATCAAGATCAGGTATGTTGCTGCGACAGCGTGATGACTCAAAAAATGCAAAAATTTCCCCCACCGGGAATCGAACCATATAATATTTATTTTGATTTGGGGGTAATTGATATCCAATATAAGGCATGTTGTGAGAAAAGAAAAACTCGCAAAGGGAGAAAAAGAAAATGTTCTAGACATTACTGGTAGTGTAGCCTATGGATAACATCCTAACATCTGGCGATGACTGGATAATAAACAAGACGATGACGGTGGCGTTGTAATGTAAAGAATCGAGCGTGTCAGGGGAAATTTGAAAGAGCATTGTGATACAAGATGGATGTAAAGTGTTGTTGTATTGTGGATAAAGCAGGTGGTCAGTGCATTGTGCGACCTCGGCGGCGAAGATTGTTGATCGGAACAGTATTGGCGCTTGTTGCTAGTGGTGGTTGTGTTGAATGTCGTTGACGAGAAAGTGGAACGCTGTTGCTGCCGGTAGTTGGTGTATGAGATCTGCGAATGTTGCGATATGAGCGATGATCGCTATTGTTGTGTTGGCGAGTGTTGCGTGGTGGTGAAGTGGTGGATGGTGCACGTGATGTTGATCTTTCTCTTGCATTATGGCGCGTTGATGATGTATCCCAACCATGTGTATGTCCACAACGTTTGATCCATAAGCGATGATCGAATCGATATACGTCACAAATGATCCATCCATGTACACGTTGAGCATGACCTCGTCGACGAATAAGATAGTTGAGCTGTCGCACGTTTTCCGAATCTGTGCCGCCAACATCGCCAATTACAAAGGCTGTCAAATCCACGGTGTAGCCCATCTCCTCATATTGTCTCTTAATATCACCATAACGATTCACCTTCCTTTGGCGTGCGTGATCAATGCAGGTACCAGAAGTTGCTTGATTGTTGTTTGAGGTGGATTGGGCGGTGACGGTGACATCGGTGATAAAAACTGTACGCCGTTCCTCATCAAGCACTACCAAATCGGGTCGTTGTCGATCGCTGTTGATAAGTGGTGGTGATTCATTGACCGAGATTTGGGCAGTGGGGTGATTATAGCGAGCAGCTTTTACAAGTCGATTGAGTATTTGATTGTGGCGTTCCGATTGTAGGACTTTGGACTGTTGTGATGTACAAAAGCAGAGAACATGGTGGATGTCTTCACGTTGATGGCAATGTGTGCAGTTCGAATCATTGGATAAACCCCATCGAGCCTTGTTTGCATTGGTAGGCAGCATATCGAAGCGACTCTTGATGGCAAAACGATACGCAGCTGTATGCAATGAATCGTTACGAATCCATCTGTTGCTGAGATAGTGCTGCAAAGTGCTAGCAGCTTGGCCTTGCAAGGATTGACTTTGCCATTTGGCGAGAAGCTTTTGTTGACAAATACGCTTGAGTCTTCCGATGGCAGTGATACGACGCCGAGTGTTGGACCCATTATTTGCATTATCATCTCTTCGCAAGCTGAATGTCATGGCATCATCCAAATCCTCCTCAAGAATGACTTCACATCCAACATGTTGTATGCATCGTGGCATGCTGGCTGATGGATCAGCAGTATCCTTGTATCGACGTTTCTTAAGATGTTCATAACGGCCTTGTAGGTAGCTGAGAATATGCTGATCCGTACAATCGACCTGGCTAGCTGGAAAGTCGATATTGGCATTGTTCTCGGGTGGATGATAACGCTGTTGTAAAAGATTGCTGATCTCTTCCCGTATCATGTGTTGTACTGCTGGATCTCTGGAATTGAGCAAACCCAATATATGCACCACTTGTGTACTACTGGCCCAATCCATTGGTTCATAGAAACCAAGACCACCGTTATCAATAGGCAAATGGTAGATGGCTAAGCTGGTCGATGATGGTAATTGAAGATACTTTCGTATACATGTCCTGATGGTGCGTCCCAATCGGTTAGCTTGCCATGGCCCAAGCCCATTCAACCGAATATAATATTCAAGTTGGGGTAAGATGAAGGTCTTAAGGGCGTGGTGCTTTTGGAAAATGCGAAGACCTGAACTGCCAATGATGTTGAGTTGCCGCTTGATGTGCTCATGCAATCGATGAAAATCCGCCCAAATCGCATTGCGTTGCTGCCCCACACTGTTGCCCAAATACTTCCAAGAATCCTTCAAGTCAATGCGTGGTATTTGTTCATTGTGATACCGTAACTCCATACGTGGATCTGTGCGACGTTGCTGGTTGCTGTGCGCGATTGTTGCTGAGAAACACGTTTTGGATGCATTGACATTGAGCTTATGTTCGTCCATGAAATCCACCACAATACGATGTAAACGCCTGAAGAGTTCTGGATCGTGTGATATGATGGTGAGGTCGTCAGCAAGCAAAAGATGATTATGGTAAAGCTGTTGTGAACTTGGTTGGACATGATTGAGTCGATGAGAAAGGGCGAGCATGCATAATGTGAATATAAACGGTGAAGCAGGATCACCTTGCTTTGTTCCTTTGCTGAGATTAATGATATCTGTTGGCCCCTCATCCGTGTGCACATAGCAGCTGATGTTGTCGTACATGCTCATCACACGCGTTGCTGACATATCATCCAAGCCTGCATACTCTAATGCTGCACGTATCTGAGTATGTGATACACTTCCAAATGCATCTCGCAAATCATAAGAGCAGACGTATAAAGGCAACTTGCGTCGACGAGCTTTGCGAATGGCAGCGTGGATATAGAAATCGTGCTCGATGCAACCTGGTGTCGGCATGAATCCCTTTTGATTGTGCGGAATTCGATCGGTCAACGTCCTGCGTAACATGCGATCAATGATAGCTGAGTATATTTTGGATGTCGAGTTTTGCAGTGCGATAGGACGCCAGTTGCCAGGATCATTGGGGTCACCTTTTTTGTATAAGAGGATGGTACGAGATATCTTCCAATGATCAGGCATCCATGCAAGTTGATAACAACGTCGAAATATACATGTAAGCCATCGATGTAGCCCCTTGAACATACACCACACTTTATACGGAATTCCATCAAAACCAGGTGATGAGTTTTTGTTGAACCGTTTGAGTACATCTTCCACATCATCATCCAAAAAGTTACCGAGTGAGCGGGTGGTGTGAGTTGGTGGTCGTGGTATGGATGGAGAGGTGAAAGTGTCAGAATCAGATCCATATTGTGTATCAAAGTGGGTGTATAAGCGATCTGGTGATATGGGGCATGTTTGTCGAGCATCATTAGGATTGACCATTGAATCAAACGTCTGCTTGGCACGATGTCGATATCGATGAAACATGATGTGGCTGCTCTGCCTTCACGAATTGCTGTCCTTTGCCGCAGAAGTCGTCGTCGTTCACCAGCTGACAGGCTATTGCGCCCATTGTTCAGGCGATCTGTAATAGCCGCTTCATCATCCATTGTCTGCATGCCGCTGTCTTCAATGCGTCCTTGTTGATTGCTGCGTGGCTGTGGTCGAGTATATTCAGCGATCAAGGCGTACAGTGCGTCATGGAGTGCATTATTCTTGATGGCAATGATATTGCAGTCATCCTCCTCCTGAACAAGATGTCGTTCCACAAGTTCATCGATAGCAGCCTGAAAACAAAGTCGAGAATGTTTATCCTTGAAAAGTGGCACTCGTAGATAGCGTCGTGATTGGCGTGTGCGCATCAATGTGTCAATGGATGTATATTCTCGAGGCTGTTGTGCTGGTCTCCAGGGTATGATTGGCTCGTCTATCTCTATTGCAGTATTACTCACATCAGTTGGTGTTGGATTGTGTGTATGATGAGCATCCAATGATGGCGATGGAATACTGATAACAGGTGAGACAGAGCGTGTACGATGACGTGAACGTGTGGTTGCAGAAGATCTTTGAATATCCATATCCATGAGTGCTTGTTCGAATGTAGCATCAAAAGATGCTGAGCGTTGTCTATTGAATGGCTGATGAGGTGGTGATGAAAACGATGTTGAAGGGCCATTGTCAAGTGGTTGCTCAGGTGAAAGGGGATCTTCAAATAGCTGGTCCCATTCACGATTAACCTGCTCACGAACATTTGATGCTTGTTCAGCGGCTAAAGCACTCACTGGTCGATCTGAAAGGAGCCATGAATCCACACTAGCACTGTCATTGTTGTTGCCATGATCCTGTGCTGCCTGCTGTTGCTGTTCATTGCTGCTCGTTGTCGTTGCTGGTGCTGATTCGATGCTGGTGGTGCTGATCCGATTGCTGTCCTCGTGAATTGCTGGGGCGCCAGTGCCGACATCAGTTACCTCCAATACATGCTCGTGGTCACCTGACTCATCCACAAAAGAGGCAGACCCATTCTCCTCATTATTGAGCGTAAGTGGAGAAATACGGCCTGATGGTGGTGGTGGCAAGTCCAAATCACGTAAAAAACGAATAGCGTCTGATGCAACTTTAGATGAGATGGGTGGTGAATGAGAATGGTCATCATCTATATTTGCATGAACTTGACGAGAACGTTGACGTGAGTGAGCAGAGGTACGAGGTTGTGCTGATGCTGATGCTGATAAAGAGCTGCCATGATGATTCATTATAATACGGCGAGATCGACCGTGATAATCTGGTTGAGGCGATCTATCAGCCATAGCGCGTTTGATACCAATAACCGATTGTGATGGTGATGGTGGCCGTTGTAAATCTCGAAATGGTTCCAGACGAGGCGTGTTATATGGCGTGCTATTGGCAGAGTTGGTGTTGGGGGTGTCATTGCTAGTAGATGTGGATGATAACGAGTGCTGTTGTTACTGTTGACGTGTGCGTAGAGTGGAAATAGTGGTGTGGATAATGTTGCTATGTTTCCAAACTCGGCGTTGTCGTAATTGCTGCTTGATGTCGTTTACATCCCATCCTACAGTACCAATGATCTCCTTGATAATCTCCAAATCACGCCCAGCAAAAGGCAGCTTCCAAGAGTTGCTTGCCATAGCATCCACAAGGCCTGGGTGTTGTTTGATGTGTGCAGTCATCTCGTTGGATGATAATAATCGATCACATCCCTGACAAAACTCCTGTGCAAAGTCGTGTTCAACATCCTCATCTTCATTACAAGCATATTTCAAGTGCTCTGTGATTGCTCGTTTTTCGATGTCGCGATATCCACATTGCCTTGGACAACTCCAAACAGGACGCAGGTGTTGATAATGTTGTTTGACGTGATGATCCTGCAAATGTGTAATATCGGTGAACCGTGCGGTGACACAACGAGGACATACAAAAGATTTGGTGTTGGAGATGACTGGAAAGTCCACAATCGGCGTTCCACTCGGTGCAGCATCTACAAGTGGTGGTATCCGTGCTTGTTCATCGGGCATAAACTCTTTGATGCATGAATGTGACAAGAGAGCAGGGCGAGACTTGAAGGTGGCATCACAATCATAGCATTCAAATATCACCGTAGTCGGTTGCTTGTAGACTTTGGTGCTATGTTGAGCAAGGGCACGGCTTGAATAATAGAACTTGATTTCATCCTCTTGTGGATCACAAAGGCGACAAGAGAAAATAGCAGTGTCCACCTTGGCTCGGAAGATGATGCCGAGATTTGGCGGTGTCATGTGTGCAAAATAAAGTTTGTGTTACTGATGGAAGACTATATATATGTTGAGTGCTGGCGTAGTCGTTCACAATGTCGAAATGGAGAGATGACAGAATGTGCGTTGAGAGACGAGGTAAGTTGGTGAAGAGATGTGTGCGGGATTACTGCTTATTATGCAACTGAAAATGAACCCCCTTTGCTTTGACACAAGGCAATAGATGAGCGGCTGAAGATTGCGAGGCCGTGCAAAAAGTGTTGCGTATTGCAATGAATCGCTGGTCAATTGGCAAGCAGTTGTGTGTCCCCCACGAGATTGGTATCAATCGATGCGTCTCAAGAAGCTCTTTCAAAAGTACTTAATGCAAAAAGTACGTTGTGATAGTGTCGTATATCATTTTGCGTCGTCTGGCGGTATAACACCGTAGCCAGGGATGTAAACACCTCTTTACAACTACCCGCTCAATATAGACAAGAACTATGATTCACCGGATCAAAAGCTAAAGATTTATTCTCGGTATTGCAGCAGCCTTTTATAAAGGCTGCTCAGCACCGCAGCATGTGCAACATTACAAATCTAAAATATCATCCGACACCGACAATAGCAAAATGACTCAAAAAATGCAAAAATTTCCCCCACCGGGAATCGAACCTTATAATACTTTATTTTGAATGGGGGGATTGATATCCAATATGAGGCTGATGGTGATAAAAAGAAAAACCCACAAAGGGGAAAACAAAAACGTATCATACGTTACGGGGAATGAGTGTCGCCTATGGATTACATCCTAGCATCTGGCGATGAGTGGATGGCAGACAATAAGAAGGGGGTGGCAATGTGAAGAGTGGGAAGTTACATGTAAGGGGAAACGAAAAAAGGGGGTGAAAGAGCTAGCTAAAGTGTGTAAAGTGAATAATTTCAAACATTGACACTTGGTCAATGCGCTTGTGATCTTGTGTTACCACGACGACGAGATGTAGAGAGAGGCACAGCGTTGGCTGCAGTTGCTTGTTGTGGTGCTGGTCTTGAGGAACGACGAGGGGGCCTTGAGACAGGAACCGTGTTGCTACCCGTAGCTGGTGGTGATGATCGATGGGCACTGCGATTGTTGTGATGATGTTGAGGATGGGTATGGCGTTCATTTGAATGGCGTGATGTCGAGTTGTGTTGATTACGAGAACTGGAATGTGCATTTGTGGTCGATGATGATGATGAATTGGAAATCCGATTGCTGAGGTGATCACATCTGCGTATCCACATCCGATGACCGAACCGTAAAACATCGCATATAAGCCATCCATGAACCCTGTCAGCGTGTGATCGATTTCTAATGAGTCGTCGCAATTGCCTTGTGTTTTCTCCATCCGTGCCACCAACGTCGCCAAGCACAAATGCTGTGAGATCAACCTGATAACCCATCGCTTCATATTGCTGCTTGATGTCATTGTACCGATCCACTTTCCTCTGCCTTGCATGATCAATACAAGTACCACCATTGCTTGCTTGGTTGTTGTTGGATGTTGATTGAGCCGTAACAGTGACATCGGTGATAAAAACCTGGTGCCGATCTTCATCCACAATCACCAAATCTGGACGTTGCCGTGTATCCGTAATATGAGGGGGCACTTGATTTGTAGTGATTCTTGCATGAGGATGATTATATCGTGCAGCCTTGATGAGTCGATTGAGAAGTTGATTATGTCGATCAGATTGCATGCCTTTTGAAGCTTGTGATGTGCAAAAACAGAGAACATGATGTATATCCTCACGTTGGCGACAGTGTGTGCAGTTTTCAGAGTCACTCAATCTCCACCGGTATTTGTTGGCGTGTGTTGGTAGCATATCAAATCGAGCCTTCATAGCGAAACGGTATGCTGCAGCATGGAGCGAGTCATTCCGAACCCACCGATTGCTCATATAGTGTTGTAGTGTTGATGCTGATTGGCCTTGCAGAGGTTGTGCTTTCCATTTTTCCAATAGCTTGGCTTGGCAAATGCGCTTCAATCTACCTATGGCTGTGATGCGATGACGACGTTGTTGCTGAGTCGATGTATGCGTGTTATCATCTTGGCGTAAACTGAATTCGTATCCATTCGCTGTCTGCTCTAAGATAACCTCGCACCCAACATGCTGTAAACACCGTGGCATGTTGGCAGATGGGTCAGCTGTGTCTTTGTATCGTCGTTTCTTAAGGTGCTCGTAACGTCCATGAAGGTAGTGAAGAATGTGCTGATCAGTGCATGCATCCAAGTTGGTGGGAAAATCAATAGTAGAGTTGTCGTCAGGCGGATGATAACGTTGTTGTAATAGTGTGCTGATCTCCTCTCGTATCATGTACCGCACTGCTGGATCTCGTGAATTGAGTAATCCCAATATATGCACCACCTGTGTACTGCTTGCCCAATCCATCGGTTCATAAAAGCCAAGTCCACCATTGTCAATAGGGAGATGATACACCGCCAAGCTGGTTGATGAGGGCAATTGAAGATACTTCCTGATACAGGTGCGAATGGTGCGTCCCAATCGATTCGCTTGCCATGGTCCAAGCCCGTTCAGCCGAATGTAATACTCGAGTTGTGGCAGTATAAAGGTTTTTAAAGCGTGATGTTTTTGGAAAATGCGTAAACCAGAATTGCCAATAATATCGAGCTGCCTTTTGATATGCTGGTGTAGGCGATGGAAGTCTGCCCAAATCCCATTCCTTTGTTGTCCAACGCTGTTGCCCAAGTACTTCCATGATTCTTTCAAGTCGATACGAGGAATCCTTTCGTTGTGATAGCGTAATTCGATACGTGGATCTGTACGACGTTGCTGGTTGCTGTGGGCAATAGTGGCGGAAAAACATGTTTTGGATGCATTGACATTGAGCTGGTGTTCATCCATGTAATCAACCACTGTGCGATGTAAACGCCTAAAGAGCTCCGGATCGTGTGATATGATGGTGAGGTCGTCAGCGAGTAGCAAGTGGTTGTGATAATTGTGCTGTGAGCTTGGCTGAATCCGATTGAGACGATGAGTAAGAGCCAACATGCAAAGAGTGAAGATAAAGGGTGAAGCAGGATCTCCTTGTTTGGTGCCCCGACTCAATTGGATAGTATCCGTAGATCCACTATCAGTGTGGACATAGCAGCTGATATCGTTGTACATGCTCATCACACGTGTTGCTGATGTCTCGTCAAGGCCTGCATAATCCAGTGCTGCACGTATATGCGAATGTGAAACACTTCCAAATGCATCACGTAAGTCGTATGAGCATATATAGAGTGGCAGGTTCTTGCGACGAGCTTTGCGTATGGCGGCGTGCACATAAAAATCATGTTCAATGCATCCTGGTGTCGGCATAAATCCCTTCTGATTGTGCGGTATACTGGCTGTCAAAGCTCTGCGTAGCATGCGATCAAGGACAGAAGAGTAAATCTTGCTTGCTGAATTTTGCAATGCAATAGGTCGCCAGTTGTTGGGATCTTGTGTATCACCCTTTTTGTACAAAAGTATGGTACGAGACAGTCGCCAATGCTCTGGCATCCAAGCTAATTGATAGCAACGACGAAAGATTGCTTTGAGCCATCGACGAAGACCAGCGAACATGCACCATACTTTGTAAGGTATGCCGTCAAATCCAGGTGTTGATTGCTTATTGAGCCGCTTCATGACTTCATCCACATCATCCTCCAAGAAATCACCAAGTGTGTGTTGTGGAGTCGATTCATTGGCTGGTGGATAAGAACGTGCTGGTGTTGACCGCGATCCATATCGTGAATCAAAGTGATCGTACAAGGTTGTTGTAGAGATGGTGCATGAATGACGTTCTGATGGATTAACCATGGAATCAAATGTAAGCTTGGCTCGGTGTCGATAGCGATGAAACAATGAGGTAGCTTCTCTTCCTTCACGAATGGCTGTACGACGACGAAGTAAACGGCGACGTTCATGAGCAGAGAGACTTTGTCGTTCATTGTTGAGGCGATCCGTGATTTCAGCTTCATCATCCATATGCTGTAATCCATTCTCTTCAACACGTCCTCTGTTGTTGTCGCGTGGTCGTGGTCGAGTGTATTCAGCAATCATGGAATATAACGCATCGTGAAAGTCATTGTTCTTTTGTGTCACAACATGCTGGTCGTCACCTTCAAAAACAATGTGCTGATCCACTAGCTCATTGATGGCTGCCTCAAAACAAATACGTGCGTGCTTGTTTGTAAATAATGGCACACGTAAGTATCGCCGTGATTGTCGATTGTGCATCAATGTTGTGATCGACATGTATTCACGAGGCTGCTGTGTAGGTCTCCATGGTACAATTGGCTCGTCAGTGTCCATTGTTGTAACATTGCCATCATTTGGTGCTGGTGTGTGAGCATGATGAGCATTCAATGATGGTGATGGTACATCGATAACAGGAGAAACAGAGCGTGTGCGACGATGTGAGCGTGTGGGTGAAGGTGCATGTTGTATGTCGTAATCCATGATCGCTTGGTCAAATGATGCATCAAATGAAGCTGAGCGTTGGCGAGGTGGTGAAATAGGATTCTCAAAGAGCTGGTCCCATTCACGATCAATTTGCTCGGTGATTGCTGCTGCTCTTTCATTTGCCAATTCTTCCACTGGTCGATCCGAACGAAGCCATGAGTCCACACTATCATTGTCGTTGCTGTTGTTGTCATGATCAGCTGCTGGTCGTGTTGTTGTAGTCGCATGTTGTTGTTGTCGATCTTCGTTGTCGTGTGTCGTTGTTGCTGTTGATGCTGCAATGTTGTCGTTGCTATTGTTGATCTCTAGTGCTGGCGCTCCGGTTGAATCCCCATCACCATGATCAATTTGCTCATCCACATGTTCATCACTATTCTCGGTAACATCGCTTTCCTTTGGTGCAACATGATTATCCTTGATATTGTCAAGCGTCAAAGGTGAAATGCGACCCGATGTTGGTGATAGATCTAACGAGCGTAAGAAATCGAGTGATTGTGATGCTGTTGCTGAAGAGATTGGTGGTGGTGTGATGTGGTCGTCTTCTTCAGTATTAGACAATATACGATGATGTCGTGGTTGTGATCGAGTAGTGGATGATGATGATGTCGTGGTGCTACGGCGAGATCTGCCTTGATAATCTGGTTGAGGCGATCTATCAGCCATAGTGCGTTTGAAACCAATAATATGTGATGATGGTGATGGGGGTTGCTGCAAATCCCGAAATGGTTCCAAACGAGGCGTGTTGTATGGCGTGCTATTGGCAGAGTTGACGTTGGAAGTGTCATTGGTAGTGGGAGTGGATGATGATGATTGCTGCTGCTGTTGTTGTTGACGTGTGCGTAGAGTGGAAAGAGCTGTGTGGATGATATTGTTGTGCTTCCATACTCTGCGTTGTCGTAGTTGCTGTTTAATGTCATTTACATCCCATCCAACAACACCAATGATATCCTTCAAGATATCAAGCTCACGCCCAGCAAAAGGCAGTTTCCAGGAATTTGTTGCCATTGCATCCACAAGACCAGGATGTGTACGTTGATGTGCAGGCATATCCTCTGCTGCCAAAAGACGATCACAGCCAAAGCAGAATTCTTGTGCAAACTTGTTTTCTGGTTCCTCATCAGCATTGCAAGAGTACTTCAGATGTTCCGTGATCGTACGCTTTTCAATATCACGGTAGCCACATTGCCTCGGACAACACCATATAGGACGTAGATGTTGATAATGCTGTTTCACGTGGTGATCCTGGAGATGCGTGATATCAGCAAAGCGTGCTGTGGCACAACGAGGACAAACAAATGATTTGGTTGTAGAGATAACAGTAAAGTCAATAATCTGCGTGCCACTTGGTGCTGAATCCACAAGAGGTGGTACTCGTGCTTGGTCGTCCGCTACGAATTCCTTGATACACGTGTGCGAAAGCAGTTGCGGACGGGACTTGAACGTGGCATCGCAAATGTGACATTCAAAGATGACGGTGGTCGGCTGTTTGTGTGCTTTAGTGCTGTGTTGAGAAAGTGCTCGACTTGTATAATAAAATTTGATCTCGTCTTCGGCTGGATCGCAAAGTCGGCATGAAAAAATAGCTGTGTCGACTTGAGCTCGGATGATGATCCCGAGATTAGGAGGTGTCATGTTGCACAACAGTGGTTGCGTGGAGAGTGTGTGAGAATATAAAGCTGCAGTGGGTCGATACTGGTTCGCAATGTCGAAATGGCGAGGTGACAAGACGTGTGTCAATCGCGCTGAAATGAGAGCAGGTGAGAGAGGCGGAGAAGCTGATTATTATGCAACTAAAGATGGTGCTGTTCCTTAGACGCAAAAGCAATAGATGGGTGCTGGAAGATTCCAAGGTTGTGCAAGAAATGTCGAACGTTGCAATGAATCGCTTGTCGAATGTCGAGAAATCGGTCGTTCCCCTCAAGACTAGTATCAATCGATGCGTTGCGAAGAGCTCTTTCGAAGGTACTTAATGCAAATGTCGGATGATATTTTAGATTTGTAATGTTGCACATGCTGCGGTGCTGAGCAGCCTTTATAAAAGGCTGCTGCAACACCGAGAATAAATCTTTAGCTTTTGATCCGGTGAATCATAGTTCTTGTCTATATTGAGCGGGTAGTTGTAAAGAGGTGTTTACATCCCTGGCTACGGTGTTATACCGCCAGACGACGCAAAAGGATATACGACACAAAAAGTACGTTGTGATAGCAAATTGACTCAAAAAATGAAAAAATTTCCCCCACCGGGAATCGAACCCGGGCCACCTGTGTGAAAGACAGGGATCCTGACCACTGGACCATAGAGGAGGAGACATCTGTCGATCCTAGCGCGCGGCGAATTCGAAGCGTTTATATACTTTTTTCGGCTAAAAATTTATCTCTTTTCTCACGAATTTGTACGACATTATTGCGACATCCGAGATCCGGAAAAACTTATCCACGTTGCACGACGACAAGAACAGCAAGGCGACTAATTTATCAGCTTCCGTTACACCTGATAAAATTAGTCCCCCAACAACACGCGGTAACACACGCCACGCAGTTCCAGCAGTGCGTACAACAAAGTTACCCACAATCGCACCATACAACATGAGTGCACGTAACACCACCAATCGCACCACCAGCGTTTCACACTCTCCAGTCAGAGGTAGTGAACGCACAGACAGCTCACGTGAAAGTGGACGTGAGAACACAGCATCAGCAGCACCAGCATCCGTCACGGGGCTAAGCACAGAATTTCTTGCGGAATTTGAGTCCATGAGAAAACAGCTAGCAGCATTGCATTCGGTGCCACAGCAATTGCATGATCATGCACAACGTTTGGCAGAGTTTGATGCCTTGCGTAACGAGATTGAGGAGTTGCGTAATGAGCGTGACATGCTACAAACACAGCTTGAGGAAGCACGGGCTACAATTGCTCGTCTACAACAACAGCAGCAACAGCAGCAACAGCAACAGCAGCAACAGCAACAGCATCAGCAAATACAGCAACAGCAACAAACTCAGCAACAGCAGCAACCAGCACTTGTGGAGGATGAAGGAATGGATGTGGATCCACAAGGTACAGCAGCATCACTTTGGGCCACAGAGCATGGTCGTGCACACTTGGCTGAGCAACGCAAGGAACGTGAGAACAGAAAGATGGATGAAGATTCTGTTGTCACACGTGACACCACCACCCCAAAGAAACAATCACCAGCAGCAACAAAGCAGCAAAAGAAAAAGTCATCACCACCCACTTTTGCAGCTATCGCCAAAAAGAATGTCACCACTACTCGTAGTCGCTCTGTGATTAAAGCACCAAGTGAAGCCATGGTTGCCTGGGCTAGCCGTGGTTTTCAAGCACCATCTGGTGAAACGGGGTACACGTTTGTGTATCTCAAGAGTCCTCATCGCATGCCACACAGCGAAGTGCGTAAGCGTCTTCGTGTGTTGGGGGTGTCACAAGCACGTATTCTCGATGTCCACTTTCCCACCACAGGCATTGTTGGATTATTGATTCACCGGTCCTACGAGACAGAATTGAGTGAGTGTTTGCAAAAACATGGCATCACGACAACAACTTATGATCCACTCGCAATTGACACGATCCAAGATCCAAAACATGAAACTCTGAGTGATGGGGATAAGCAGCAAATGGCAAGAGATATTCATCAACGGCGTATTTTACGTACATGTTTATTTATGCCACAAGCACATGTTGGCTTATCTATCCTGCGGTACTTTTCATCATCCGAATATACGGGTCCACATTCCATTCCGAAAGACATGGTCAAAGCGTTTGAAGCACATCGCCCAGCACCAAAGCGTCAACGTCAACAGCGTGAATTGACACCTGAGGTAGCAGCACTTGCATTTGGCAAACCACCAACAGCACCATCAACCGACAATCAGTCACCTCCTAGTGAGGATGTCAACATGGCTGATAACACCAACAATAGCAACAATAGCAACGCTGTCAATGATATACATGATTAATGAGTAGTCCTATCAAGATTGCTCAATTCAATGCGGCTGGTATCGATAAGAATCCAGACGAATTGATTAATTATTGTATACAACAAAATATCGACATTATTTTATTGACAGAAACACATCTAGCTGCTGGTCGGCGACTAAACACTACCTGGAAACAACATCACGTCTTTGGACGTACTCCTGGCAATTCACGCACTACAGTCGATGGTTTAGCTCTCCTTTATAGACCCGACTTACCTTATCACATTCATTTTCATCCGAACACCTCCAATTATATCATCAGCTTCACGCTTGGGCCATATCAATTCCATGGATTATATGTGCCACCATCACTCAGTCACACCACGTTCCGCAACCTCTTGTTCCAGCTTGACATCAATGACTCGACCTTGGTGTTTGGTGATCTCAATGCTCGACTTGGATCAAGGCTTGGCGACAGAAGAACCAATGGACGAGCACCAATTCTTGAGGAATGGTTGTTGCATCATGGCTTGCATATATGGAATGAAACACTGGCGTTTGGTCAAGCTACATTTGAAAAGCAAGGTGTTGGCCGTAGCATCATTGACCTCTTCATCTCCCATACCTCTGCAATTGCAGCACCATCTCTTGAAATCCATGGCAATCAATCATTATCTTCAGATCATCATCTGTGCACCCTATCCTTTTATCCAACATTGTCAGTACCACGATTACCAACACCCAATGCACCACGCCTACATTGGAAACTGCAACGTCTGAAGGAGGACCCGGTGAGGATATTATATGTTGAGGAATTCAGACGTTTGTCACAACCAATAGCTGCACTTCTTTCTGATCACAGGCGTCAAGACCATGAATCTGATCCAGAAGCCATTGACAACATTGGGCGAATGTTGACAGAGGCTATATACACTGCCTTGGATAATAGTGTAACACAAGTGGTGAGGATAGGCCGAAATCATGGAAATGGTTTTGGACCAATGACTTGCAAGAGCTGGCGGATCGTAGAGAAGAAGCATATCGTAGATGGCGTAACACACCGGCAACTTTGGAGCGAGCAGGAAGATGGTGCGAATATGTTGAAGCAAGAAACCGGGTACGTAAGGCGGTACGACAAGCAAGGAATCGGGCATGGAAGCAATTTTGTCACACAATGCAGCATCAAGATTCATCATCCACCAATGCCATTGTCAAGCGCATGCGTAAGAATCGTCGCACTCCGATCACATTTTCCCATCCACAAGGCCCAGCTGCTGCAGTAGAGGCTATGGCAGATCATCTGTCAACCGTGTTTGGTGGTGAACGTGAGGTGATGGCAAGACGCACTGATCAGCTGGAAGATGTTGGTCCTGATCCTTTTGATTTTGATCGCATTCTTCATGTCATCCGTAAAGAGACACCAGCTCGAAAAGCACCAGGTTGTGATCATATAACCGGTGCCATGCTCAAACCCATTGCTGTCCCTTTGGCGCAAATCTTATCTCCATTCCTTCGTTTCTGTTGGTGCCGATCAAGACTTCCAGTAGCTTGGCGCACAGCACAAGTCGTTCCAATTCACAAAAAGGATGACCCAACTGTTGCTGCTAACTTCAGACCAATTAGCCTCACAAGCACTTTTCGCAAGATTGTTGAACGTTGTATCTTACCAACATTACTTGCTGAAATGCCGGCTTTGGATATTGCACAAGGTGGCTTCCGAGCTCAACGCGGTGCCTTGGACCAAGCATTCAACTTGCAAGCGTTAATGCATCAGCATCGCGAGATTCACAATCAGGATCCGGTTGTTGCTTTCCTTGACATCAAATCTGCATATGATTCGGTGGATAGGTCAGTAATTTGGGGTGCACTCTCTGATCACCTCCAACCAGCCTTACTTGAGCTTCTGAAAAACATGTTTGACGAGGTGTCCATTACAGTCATCATGAACAATTATGAGTCTCGAACCATCCATCCACGACGAGGTGTGCTGCAGGGGTCTATCTTGAGTCCCATTTTATATGCGGTCTTCATTGATAGTCTTCCTCGGCAATTACGGGTTGGCCTTGCACGTAGTGGATATCAAGCCTCTCCTCCTTTATCCGTGTCCACAGTTCCTACCAATGGTGTGAGTGAATCTCAGCTTCAAGACTTTGATCGCTATCCAGTACCTCATGCCGCTCGTAATTCATACATCGATATCACCGCCAATATCCTGCTTTATGCAGATGATGTCGCAATCATTGGTACACCTGCCGAAGTAAGGATGTTGCTTGTGCTGGCACAGCTTCATTCTGAACGGTATGGTTATCGCTGGAGCCCACCTAAATGTACCATTCTTAATGCAAGTTCTTCCTCAAGATACCGTTTATATGGTCAAGAATTGCAAAGAGTCACTCACTTCAAGTATCTTGGTATATATTTCACGGGCGAAGGCATCGATGTTGGTCGTATGGTGAAAGAATCAGCAACGAAAGGTGTTCAAGCAATGAGCCTTCTCCATTCTCTCGGTGCACACAAGTATGCTTTTGGTCTTGGCGTATCTCTTCGATTATATCGTACGTTCATTCGACCAGTCTTTGAATATGGCCTTGCTGAGATGTATGTGTGTATGTGTATGTGTGTGTGTGTGTGTGTGTGTGTGTGATAAAAACGTATAACGAACAAGTCTGTGAGATTGCTGTTTACTCTGAAAGTGTATCTGAAAAAGAGACGTCTTCCTAACGATCTACCTCTGAGTACTATATCTAGGCGGATGCTAAAGAGTAAAGCTTTTCTACCAATAACAAGCTATAACGTAAATGAGTAACGGGCTGAGTTGTGTATGATGATCCACGCTTGTGTATCATCTCTTATATGCTTATGTGCTTGTCTTTGTATATACAATAATAAGATGAATGATATAAATACATGATGTGTACCCTAACCGACCTATATAC
>JNEU01001105.1:0-31129 GCA_000697475.1 Lichtheimia corymbifera B2541
CCTCAAGTCAAGGCTGTTACTGGCAACAAGATTGTCCGTATCCTCAAGGCTAACGGTATGGCCCCCGAGATCCCTGAAGATCTTTACCACTTGATCAAGAAGGCCGTCTCCATGCGCAAGCACTTGGAACGTAACCGCAAGGACAAGGACACCAAGTACCGTCTCATTCTTGTTGAGTCCCGTATCCACCGTCTTGCTCGTTACTACAAGACCGCTGGCTACCTTCCTCCCAACTGGAAATTGTATCCTTTTTAATCATCGTGGGGTTGTGTGTGTGTGCGGATGGGATGGGTTTTCATATCATCATCGTCTATATCAGGACATTGTTCAGAGTTACATGATCATGTTGCTCGGCAAGTGTCCTCCTTAACCATGCCTTTCTTTGCATTTTCATAGTGAGTCTGCTACTGCCTCTGCTCTCGTTGCTTAAACTGGTGCGTTGCCTAGCGATCTTCAAGAAACTTGATTCCGGCCAATGGTGTTTTGTATCTTTTTCCAGTTTACAAGTCATTGATTGCGTGGGATCGAATAAACGGTTTTGTGACATACAACAACACGAAGGAAGAGTGATTTGGAAGGGTTGCAGTGAGTATTTTGGGAATGTGTGGGTTGACTTTGTAGAAGACAGGAGGGGAGGGCTTTTCATTTTAGTACGTCTATATACAGCATCCGGTGATGACACTATATCATGGGCTCGAATCATCATGTGAGCAAACCATTTTGTATTCACACTGTCTGAGGATGCATTATCTAAATAGCTTTCTTCTTTTAACCAATAAATCCATTTGTCAAATATATATTCATCCGTGTGAATGTGTAATCCAAATCAAAAGATGCATTGTATTTGTAAATCAAGCCAAAGACGACTATTGTGTGTGTGCGTGTGTGTGTGTGTTGATGGTTGGGTGAAACGTATGAAAAGATGGTATGCAAAAGATTTGTACAAAGGAATGGGATATCATTAAGACATGGATGCGACAGCAGCATCTACCTTGGCTTTAAGGGCCACCTTATCATTCATCGAATGAGCAAGTTCATTCAATGGCACAGTATCCAGCAAGCGAATAGTGATCCGAGGGGCGTGTTTGACGCCAGTAGCCTAAACGTAAACAAACACATACGCGTGTGTCGTTATCAGCTGACGGTGGCTCCAATATGAATGATGCATTATGTACATACCTTGACGCATGGGAAGAGTCGATCACCAAGTTTTTGTTTCTTCTCATGCGATGTTAGATTTTCAATTGATGCAAGGAATTGGTCAATTTCAGCACGTGTGGGGCCAGGTGAAGGTGTAGTTGTTGTTGCTGGTTTGGTAGTTGTGGACGATGATGCTGGAGCAACGATAGGTATGGCACGCGACTTGGGTCTCGTGTCTGCAGTTGGCGTTCGTGTTGTTGCATTATTGTTGTTGTCCATAGTTGCTAATGGTGGCGATGGTGTAGTAGCAATAGGAGGGGGATTTCTTGATACCATTGCTTTATCGTCATTGTTCTTTTCTTCATCCTCTTCTTCCTCCTCCTGAAACGTCTCAAGCGCAGTTTTGGCCAAGGCGATCTTTTCCTTAAGATAATCAGAATTAAACAAACATATGGATCGCTCTTTGCGTTTAAGCGTCAGTAACATATCAACGATATCATCGACATGTTCTTTTTCACCACACTTGACCACCGCCTTTGCCAATCGCTGTTTTTGAACATTGGTGCTTGTTTCCGTCATAACGCTTGAAACCGATTCAGTTGACCCACGTCGCCTTAATGTGGGTCGTGGCGTTGCTGCTGCTGCTTGTGTTACTACTGGACCTATTCGTTTGATGCCGCTTGTGGTGATGGCGTTATTGTTGGTGGTGGTCGTAGTAGTAGTTGCTGTGGCAACTGCTGTGGGTGGTAAAGGTTGCTGTTGTGGTACAGGTGTTGTTGCAGCTGCAGGTGGTGGGATATTGATGTATGCACCAGATGCAAGTGTGGTAAGTGAAGGTGGTGGAGGTGCTTGCTGTTGGTGTTGTTGCTGCTGCTGCTGTGATTGCAAAACCATGGGTGGCCGATAAGGCTTATTGACATTGGTGTTTGTATTTAGTTTACGTGTACTGTCATTATTGCTACTTAATCGTTGATGATGATATTCAGGTTGTGAAAGTGGTTGTTGTGCTGCAGAATACGGTACATACTCGGTAACAGCTGGGGCTACTGGCATATACGGTGGTGGTGGATGCGATGGAATGCCTGGTTGTGAATATCGACGCAGCAAATCATGCGATCGGTACTGCGGAGGATAGGTTGTTTGCAGTGTTGATGGTGATGACAAAGAATGGCCATTCATGTTGCTGTTGCTCTTTTCAAGATTGCTGCTACCATTATTAGTATTGCCATTGACATTGGTGTTATTTTTGCTTCTCGGCTTTTTTGGTTCATGGAATGCCACAATGATCTGCTTCGACTTGATGTACGTGTTGTTTTTTTCTTTCAATGCGCGCGATGCTTCTTCGACTTTGCTGAAACTGACAAATCCAAAACCTTTGGATTGCTTAGTTTGTGAATTTTTCATGACACGTGCCGAGATGATACGACCACAATCATAAAAATGCCTAAACAAATCGGGGCTGTCGACTGTCAAGTCGAGGTTTTTGATATAGAGATTGGTGTAATCAATGTTGGGGCTAGTTTTTTCATGCTGCTGAGGAGGTGCAGGTGTTGTATTGCTGTTGTAGTACATGCTGACGGGTCGATGCTGCTGCTGCTGCTGATTCGTCTACAATGCATATTGAGAGTTTGAGTGAGTATCCAACATTGGTATAATGCAGTAACATAAAATATACATACGACTGGTAGCATATCAATGCTTTCTCTCACCGATCCCAGTTCACTAGAATTGTGACGCATTTTCTTGGGCACAAATGGGCTGACGGTGCTGTTGGATATGTGTGAAAAGCAAGGCATGAGTAAGCAGTGGTTGTTGGGTTGCAAAATGTGTCACAATGCACGTACATGATGCTGCCTTGTACGCTCTTGTTATTCTGCATCGGCGAAAAAAATGGGAGTGGAAAAGAAAGAGCAACGTTAATGGGTCCATTTTGCAGCAATATGTATGAGATCAGCTTATACTTGCCATTTCCGCACCAGCTGCATCGGCGTCAGCGGATCGAAAGTACTGCACCAACGCAGTACCCTTGAATTGCCCTTGATCCATAATGATCTTGCATAGTGCCATAGGTCCAAATGGGCGAAACATATCGTATAGCAGGTGATTGTTGGTGTTTAAAGGCAAGTTGTAGATGGATAAAATACCAGAAGTTACTTCTGGTTCACCATATGTGCCAGATGAATGAACTCTCAGCTGCAGGTGGCAGTTGCTGTCTTTGATTGTTGCACCATTGAATAAGGTATATGCTCGGTCAGCTTTTTCCACGCTTGAAAATTGTATCACGCCTGTGGATAGATCAGCACTGCGATGATGAAATATAATGATTGTAAGATAACCGGTATTTGTGGGTGATAGCATAACCAAATGGCTTACTCAATAGGGTCACAGCTTCTGAGAAGGTCAATGACATCCGCTGCTGTCACAGTCGGTGGAAGGGGATCCACATAGAGCTTATCAGATACCAAGAAATCTGTGTTGGCAGCAAAGGCTTCATGATCTGCAAATAGCAATGTTTGCCGTTTCCTGGGCAATTTTACAACAGGTTTACTTATCAATTCCGTCATCGGGTTGTGCCTGCAAGCGTGTCATTCAATGTCAAATCCTGCACTCTCCCTTTTTTGAAAGCCGAGGCGAACCGAGCCCCGAAGGTGCCACTGTGTGGTGTGATGACCGCGATGGCTAGGTGATGTGTAATAATCCTCCACCCATATTCATACCTTTAAAAAGTGGTAATAGTGACCAGGTATATATAGCGTAGGGTATATGAAAGCAGCTTTGTGGATGAGAATGTCAAGCTGTGATCGGTTCGACAACAGCAAAAGAAAAAGATAGCAACGTTAAAGGGGATAAAATAGCAAACAAAGACACGCTGCTGGGAAAGAAAGAGAAAAGAGGAGGGAAGAAAAGCAAGTGAAAGAACAAGTGCCTCGACTAAGAGCATCATCAGGGACCTGCTCTATCGCTTTGCGTCACGCAACCAAGCAGCATACGCATCATGGGTGCTTGTGATGGTTGGCAATGCAGAAAGCCATTTTTTTGCGCCCGCTGTATGTTCCGCTCTGTTGGCGTGTACCCACAAACATAAACACAATCGTGTCGTTTGTCAGGTCCGTGTTGTCCTTTTTGCGTTCGTTGTCTAGCAACAGCTGCACTCTTCACAATAAAAAGGCAAGCGAACAAAAAAAAACTCGTGGTTGTTGACATGGGTTGCCTCGTGACGTTGTACACATGCGGATATCGGCACCTTTGTTATGACAGGCTGTCACGACATTCAACGCTTTTAAGAACTATGCATTGTACGCTAGTACGTGCGCTCGTATACTTTTGTCCTCATGGCAACTGCAACAGCAGGCGTGAAAGAATCCCATTGCTTGTCTTTGTGCAACCCTGAAGCGGGGATGTCATTTTTTTTGCTTCACAAGTTGGTCTTTTTTGTGTTCACCTGCCATAGACAAACATGTCACACGATCGTGCTGGATATCTTTTGGTGGCGTTCTTTGTTCACCACTTGTCAATTAAACTAATGCCACACAACCACCAATGTATAAAAACCAAGGAAAGCAATACATTTTCTCTCTCCGTCCTTCATTGACAGGTCTTGTTGCGCTGCCATAGCAACTGCTATTGGTGCAAGACAACGACAGGGTTTACTGCAACTCCGCCTATGACGACGTCGATTATATCCTTTACTTTTTTTTTGGCGCGCACTTCTCGGGCTTTCTTTTTCTTTTTCATTCTCATTCTCTTGTCGAGGATAAATGTAAGTATCATTTCTCTATAATCAATTTTACCCGGTAGAGAGGTGTTGTTTTCACCCTTTGCGTCTATTCACCCTTCACACACACACCTCTTCATTCCAAAAGTCAGCTTGTGACGCCGCTACTATCTGTTTTTTTTTCTCTCTCAACCTGTTTCTCTTTCCCTTGCACTCGTTTTATTTTACCCGGTGGTAAAGTGGCTTCAATGACGAGGGATGGGAGGGTTTGGGATAGAGTGGATGATGGGGGTCCCATTACTAAAGATCACTGAGGCTATATGAAACCCACGCTGACAGCAACATATTTTTCTTTTTTCTACTTTCTCCTGCAGATATTCGTTTGCCTCTCCGCTTCAAACCACAAACAAGCAAGCCTCCCTTGACACGAACAACGTGCTTGACAGATCTCGTTCAATGCAGTCTATGCCATACTATCAATCGGGCTATCAAGCGCCCACTTCTTACTCTAACAACGGATCACCAGTGCCAGCTTCAGTGATGAACACCGGAGCTCCACCACCCATGATGCCACCCACAATGTCTCATCCTCCCATTCCAGAAGCAGCCAATGCAGCACCTCCTCCACAGCAACCACCCAAAAGAAAACAAGTCAAGAACGCGTGCAGTAAGTGTTGTCATGGTGATTGTTTTGATCAACATATCATTAATCATTAATCATTCGTTTATAGCCAATTGTCAAAAAGCCTGCAAGAAATGTGATGATGCTCGACCATGTCCTCGTTGTATCAAGTATGGAATTGCTGATACATGTGTCAACTCGGTGAGAAAGGAACGCAAGAAGGGTATCAAGCGTGGTCCTTACAAAAGAAGACAAAAAGGTAACGTTGTGCAATGTCACTGTTGTTTGTGTTCAATTTATTAATACGTGCATCGATCAATAGAGGGCGGTAGCAGCACTTCTCGCAAGGGTGATGAGCAGTTGGTGAACCAACAAGCAGCTGCCAATCCTTATGCTATGCGACCTGGCACAATGCCATTTGGATATCCTGGCACCTTGAATCAATATGGCCAACCTACCTATGATCCATATGGTTCATACGCCGCTACTGCGTATCACAAGGACATGCCATATGTTGTCAATCCAATGTACTCTTCAATGGGCTATCCGGTCATGATGTCTGGTAGCAGCAGTGATGCCAATCAACAACATCATCAAGGTCAACAACAACAACATCATCCGTCGGCTGGGCAACAGCAGCCACAGCCACAGCAACAGCAATCACCTGTGCCTACCCAGTACACAATGATGCATCCACAAGCTTCTAGATATGGTGAACATGTACTTCATTCGCCACAGAGCCAGAGCCCAACGGCAGCTCACATGTATTACCAACAACAACAACCTCATCAACAACAACAACACCAGCAATCTCGATTGAGTCCACAGTTGCCTGAAATCAAACATGATCCTCATCAACAACAGCATGATTCGAGTCATCAATACATGAAACCACAACCAATGACACCTGTACCAAGTGCATCCAATTCATCCATCACATCGACTCCTCCACCACATGCTGATTCCGCTGCAGGTGGTGTTGCTCCTACTGCTGCTGCACCTGGAGGAGGAGAGGACGAATCCAAGTATGAACGACTCAGCCAATTGTGCTCGGCGGCATTACATAGTGATTCATCTCAGCAAAATCATTCTCCTCAACCTTCTCAACAATAGCCATTTTTCTTTTTGCTTTTTGGTTACCCACACCTCATTCATGACGTTGTCCTCCTTTCTTCTTCTTCATCGCTCTTTTGTGTTATTTATTTGCATTCTTTTGTAAACATATACAAATCAATCCCACCCTTTAGTTTAAAAAATGAGATGATAGTGACTAGAATAAAAAAAACTGAGGCTGACTTGCTTTGCATCGGGTCGGAGAATGACATGACATATTCTGACACGTGGTAAGCACGACAACGTTCCTCAGGTTAGAGAAGCATCGATCACATGACGGTACTTCTATAGTGAGGGTCGCTGCTTTCTAGACCAGATTTGCCCCCCTCATTTATGACGACATTGTCGGGATCCCCACAGCCATCCTTGTCAACTCCGATGTGCCTTTATCGTACCAAACGCTTATCTCTCATCAGATTATTCGATCACTACTACTACCAAAAAGGATTGCTTCCCGTGACATATTACTTCAAATGTGGTGATCATGGCAGTAATACCAGCACCCAGCAGTGGTATATTCCAAATTGATCATATGAATGATGATGGATGAGGTTTGTGCGTTTACCAAATGGATCTGCACTTGCCTTGCTCATCATAATAGTTATCACCCACAAAGAATATCTTCCTTTTTGCATGCTGCATTCTCTTTCCTCATTTTCCCAACAGGTGCTTATATAGTAGCAACGTATCCAAGTAAAGCCATAAATGGATCGACAAGAAAAAAAATGGTATAGTTATAGAGTTGATGAGAGAGAGAGAGAGAGAGAGAGGAGAGAGGGATGCATCATTTTTGTTGGGCGAGAAAAAGGAATACAGAAGAGAAAAGGGATATAGCCATGCAAAAGGTTTTTGGGATGAGTATGATGGAAATAGGTGTTATGCTTATTGACGCATCTCTTCAGCCAATTGATGGCCACGACGTTCAGCAGCGAAAACTGCTTCCTTCATGATTTCTCGGATGTTGTTGCCTTCCAGAGACTTGATTGCAGCTTCAGTGGTACCGCGTGGGGAGGTAACCTTTCGACGTAGCGTTGCCAAATCATCTTCAGATTCTTGGGCCATGCGTGCAGCACCAACACATGTTTGGAGGGTGAGTGCTTTGGCATCTTCTAGCGTCAGTCCCGCTGCAACGCCAGCATTTTCTATTGATAGAATGAAACATAGTATGAGTAAATGGGCCCTTGTTTTCATCATCATCATCATCATCCTTGAACCAAGGTTCATCCTTTTACTTACGCATTGCTTCCATGATAAGGAAAAAGTAGGCTGGTCCACTGCCACTGATACCAGTAACACTTTCAATAAGAGCCTCCTTTTGCACCCATGATACTTGTTTGGCAATGGATTGCATAATAGACTCGGTAATGTTGCGCTGTTCTTGGGTGACGGATGGATTGGCATATAAGCCCATGGCACCTTCGCCAATGAGAGCTGGGGTATTTGGCATACAGCGGACGATAGAAACAGTATCTGAGCTAGCGTTAAGCCAAGTGGCAATATCTTCGGTGTTGATACCAGCAGCCACAGAAATGATGAGCACGGATGGATTACGAAGCAAAGAAGGTGCCAAGCTTGTTACTACGGATCGTAGTACTTGAGGTTTTACAGCGAGAACCACCACATCAGCACCATCTACAGCCGCCTCATTGGTCTCTGAGCTAACAAGTTCGGGATACTTGGATTGCATGTATTGTCTTCTTGTATCCAAAGGCTCTGAATAACGCAAACGGGAACCAGGATGGCCACTTGAATGAAGACCTCCAAGGATGGCTTCAGCCATATTACCACCACCAATAAATGAGATCACAGGACGTTGATTTGATGCGGATACCATGTTGATGTGATTTGTAACAGATTCAAGGCGTTGAACAGCAGGGTTTTGTGAATTGATCATTTTCAAAAAGAGTCGGGAAGAGCTTTGTGTTTTTATAGTTGTCATATTTAAGCACTGTGGGGGACTTCTTTTTGCCCGGGCTTGTGTTTCTATATTTGGGCTAGTACCCCCCATTACCCTCTCTTTTGCCCTGTAACACACGAATTTTCCCTCCCACTCACACACGACGCATATAGGTATACCATTACATCGATATGGTGCACACACACTGGGTACAGCATATGGACATTTTATGACAATGACGACATGGTTGCAAATAATATTTTTTGGACCTGATTTTGTTTTAATAAGGACAACAATGAAAAGGAACCGCTTTACCAAAGATATGCAGCATGTCCAAGAGACATGGTCCATTTGGTCAGTGCGTGCACAACCGAGAGATTTTTGCGAGCGAGCGTCAACGGCAATCGTATTCCCCTCACTCCTTGATTCTGCAAGTGATGCACAGATGATCGGAGTACTAGAGTCGGGTACCCCACTCTCGTTTTCCTTGTCATCCTTGCCTTATCGCCAATCGATGAGTGTGGTAACGTGTGTGAGCGTGTGTGCATAAGGTATACGTAATGCTCTCATTACAGGGTCTTGCTCCCCCAATTGGTCTCGTCGTCTTTTTTTCTCTCCCCCAACAACAAGCATAATTACTTTGATGGCTGATTGTTCCCATCATCCATCACGTATCTTATTGACAATCAATATGATCAACAATGATTCAACCTCTTTATGTTCATTGTCCACATTACCGTATGATGAATGGACCATTATCCCATTTCTTCAAGTCATTCGACAAAGCATGTGCCTGGTGTTTACATCCAGCAAAATGAAAAAGGTAATTGAAATTTGCAGTGCAGGTGATCCCATGACAACGACAAACGTAGCCGCTAGTTTTCGATCAATGTTGATCTGCTTATCTTTTCTTTATCAAGCTGATAGCATGTATTTCATTACTCCTTATTTTTCCTATAGAGTTTGGAGCACATAACAGGTAGCGGGTTTTAATGCGAACCTCGATCCTGCAACAGCAAATGATGATGATTGAATGATGGGATATCGGTATTTGTTTGGCTGTAGATAACGCATTCCATAAATGACTTAGTGTGCTTGTACACCATAAATGGATCAGCACCTTAACCTCAATGTACCCATGCTCTTTGCACCAGGTATAATAAAGAATAATGATTCATGCAGGAGGTGTGTGTGTATATATTTGACGAGACCGTTAGAGAAGTACCCGGTTGGTTTTGATGATGACGATTGGGATGGGAACCTGCAGGTGATAAATCTCGTCGTCAGGTTGTTGCATCATCATCGTATGATTATCATGCTCTCAACGTCAACTTGCAGCATCATATTTCCAAACAGGTCACAAAAAGAGAGACGAAGGGATCGCGTATTGAATATTGTTAGGGGCCAAGATCTTATCGTGTCGATGATCCCATTTCATTGGCCGGTCCATATACTTGGCGTTTTGGATGATGTTTTAGTTTGCTAACTACTACAGTAGAGCTTGCATAATGATGTGAAATGGTGGAGCCCAGGCCATCTTATATTTCCTCACGAGCTTACATACGCACCCAACATGGTGGCCCTTGCTAAGAAATAAAGTTTTTAGATATGATACCGATAATCACATTTTCTCTTTGATCTATCGAGCAGAATCTGTTTCCCATACTCGTCCTTATCGAGGCACACAAGAGTTGGCTTTAGCTTGTCAAACCACGAACCAAAAAAAGAAATAGCCTGCAACATCATCCATAACGGATGAACACCATCAACTTTCACAAAGGCAAAATTGTGTGCTTTTTTTATTGTTTGTAGATTAGCAGTGATTTTGAGATTGAAAGCTAGATATTGCGCGTAATATGGTGTTGTCGATGTGTAGACGATGAGTAAGAAAAGTGTCTTGTCCGACCATGAATTCTATAAAAGCTTAGTTTCACTCAATGGAAGCACAATGCGTCTAGAAGCATTACGTATTTCATGAGCCCACCCACACGCACACATATTTTGCCAACCGATGGATTCCAATGACCGTGGGGATAAATTGAATTGATATATTTCATTGGCTATCTGCTCATATTTTGGAAGATCCTGCAAGCTTAGCTAAGATGGCTGCTTCAAACTCGTAATCCCGATCCAAGTCAGCACGCACGACAAGCTGCTTCATGCCGCGGACAGCTCCAGCTGACACTCTGTCCTCTTGTCCGGCACGATCGTCAAATACAAAAGGTCGTAGAAATGATAATGATGCCTTCAAACACTCCTCATAGATATCTTCCTTGTTGTCAACCACGACATCCACGAGGCCAAGAGCCTTGCCTTGCTCAGCTGTTATCTTTGGTGCACTTGCAAGTATACGTAGAGCTGCTTTACGTCCAACGCTATTCACCAATCGACGAGCACCACCTTTTTTTAAAGACGTCATGTCAGCATCACCCCCTTCAATTGTATAACCGATGATAATAAACGTACCCCAAGGTGAACTGACACCCATCCTTGTTTGGACAAAGCGAATGATAGCTGTGGATGCCATGCACACATAATCGAATGCTGTCAACAACTCCGTTCCACCACCTAATGCATGACCTGCCATGGATGCTACGGTGATAAGAGGCAGCCTTGCAAATCGCGATAAGGCATCATGCATCACTTGATTCACTTGAAGAGCCAACGTTGGTGTAGTGTGCATGTGCTCACGAGCAAATTCAAGGTCTAATGTACCATCATCATCTTAATCAACCTGTTGTCATGCATGCAAGAGACATCCATATATAATTACCAAGACCAGCACAGAAAGCCTTGCCACGGGAACCAGTAACGATAACAGCCACCAAGTCTTCAGGTGCCTTGGACTCCAGCCAAAGGACAACTTGACGAAACTCGACCATCATTTTGCCTGAAAACGCATTGTGTCGTTGAGGATTGTCGATCACCACGAGGGCTACACCAGGTGCATAATTGACATCAAGATGGACGCTGCCAATGCCACGTTCCTTCAACTCTTGTTCTGCAACTGCAATGGGATTGGTCATCAGAAAGGGCCGTGAGGAAGAGAGAACAATGCATCTTCACGTGCTGTAGATTCGTCGGCATGGATGGGGTTGAGAAACAAACAAAGAAACGTGATGAAATGGATCTTCACAGCCTCTTATTGTCATTCGTATGCATTATATAGATGACTGCTCGGCATGCTAGGACTAGGAAATTACATAGAAAAGAGAGCTATATCACTGAATGCATATATGAATCAATAAACCAAAGAACCACTTGTAATGCAATGAGTGAAAAAACAACGTTTATGCATCCTCAGGGGAGATATAACAAACACCAGACTTTTTTGTTGTCGCACTGCTATGTAGAGGAGGGTGAGAGAGAGTACCAGACGGCTTGCTCAAGATCACTCATTGTTGTGTCCTTTATAACAAAAAACGGACACAGTTTAATCGACATGTATCAATGTTCGCAGACATTGTGTATGTGGATATACACTAGTTTTATATCATCATCTATTATATATACACGATAGCTAGGGACTATTTGCATGACTACGCTACCATTCAGGGCTCCTCTGAGAGATTTAACGTGTTGTGCCACATTGCGCGCTTTATCGACTTTCTGTTTCAATCAAAAGCCCAAATATGCCGCCTGTAGTCGTTCTCGACAACGGTGGTTCCACGATCAAGATAAATACAGCTCATGACACCGAACCAAGGTATGCAATGCAACTTCTCCATGTACTGGTTTATGCGTGAGGACTCATGATCGCTCGATAGACTGGTACCCAACGCCATTATACGTGGCCGAAGCGATCGACGCAACTTCATAGGCGATCAGATTGAGCAGTGTACCGACTTTTCCTCGTTATACTATCGACTGCCATTTGAGCGAGTGAGTAGACGTGACATGTTGAATTCTATATAGCGAGAAGGGGAGCACTGAACCTCTGTTAATGAATAGGGTTATCTTACCAACTGGGGCGTAGAACGACCTATTTGGAATCGTTTATTCGGAAGCGTACTGAACGTAAGTGATCAACTGCGCATATATGGATTGTCATTCATTCATCCATATTAGATCGATCCAAAAGACAGTGGCATCCTGATCACAGAACCTTGCTTCAACCTGTCAAATATCCAAGAGGTTTATGATCAGGTGATCTTTGAGGATTATGAATTCGCATCATGTTATCGTACCACTGGTAAGGAAAGGAACAAGGGTGGAGAGAGAGTATAATAGTGATTCATTGTTCTTTAGCACCACAACTTTGTATATACAATGACATCTCGTCTATTTTTGGTGATCGCCCTGGATCCATTCCTGATTGTGCGCTGGTCGTGGACTCGGGATTTTCATTTACACATATTGTACCATTCTGGAAGGGGAAACCAGTTCGTCGTGCTATCAGGAGGATCAACGTCGGTGGGAAGCTTTTGACAAACCAATTGAAGGAAACGGTGTCTTTTAGGTAATTTTTTTTTGTTCATCTTGCCATCTCGCATCCATCATTCTTATATAGCTGTTTGTAGATACTATGATATGATGGAAGAAACCCACATTATCAACCAGGTCAAAGAAGAATGCTGCTACGCTTCTCTGGATGTTTACAAGGATCTGGATACATGCCGTCAACCATATCATGCCAATGATGTCGTTCAAGAATATGTACTTCCCGATTACATCAATACCATGCGTGGTCACGTGCGGCCAAAACAAGCTCGGCAATCATCAACTTTGAAAAAAGGTGCATCCTCTGAACAAATCCTGACAATGAACAACGAGCGATTCATGATCCCCGAGCTTCTTATGCACCCATCCGATATTGGAATTCAGCAAGCTGGTATACCCGAAGCAATAACACAAAGCGTCAATGCTTGTGATGCCGAACTTCATGGGCTGCTGTACGCCAACATCATCCTTGTAGGCGGAAATACCAATATACCAGGCTATCGTGAACGAATGTAAGTCAAAAGTTTAATTGCACTATCGAGCACTTTGCTCACTCAAAAACGTAGCATGCAAGATCTCCGAACAATGGCACCGAGCACATACGAGCTTCGAATAGCACAACCCGAAAAGTGAGTTTATTTGTTGTTCTTGTATTCAATCAACGCTAATCTAATCATCCATTGTAGTCCTGTCGAATATGCTTGGCATGGTGGACAAAACTTTGTGGCATTGAGTAGTCGATCTGATTTACAAAGGACATTTGTTAGTCGTAAAGAATACTTTGAATATGGCAGCGAAATATGTAGACGCAAATTTGCATAGCAATATGTAATAAAATTTATTATCATTACAAAAGAATGCTTACTAGATCTCCCCATCAGAATCAAATCCTATCCCTGAACTAGTGAAATCAGCAGGCCCGTTGGATGAGCTATAACCATGTCGATCCCGATTATAGGAAGAGGTGGATGATGGGCTGAGTGGTGTATCAACGTCTTCATTGAAAAAGTCATCGAGATCTTTGAGGGCATTCATCAAATCTTCTCCATAAGAGCCATCCATGGGACGCTTGGTATCAGGTGGTACAGTAGTAGCAGTAGTAGTAGCAGATGGCGCAGGCACAGCACCATGTTCTCCAGGTATGGCTGCATTGGCACTATCATTGCTGCTTGTGGTGCTCATGATGCTTTCTGTTCCTGGAACTTCTCCCTCTTCACCAAACATGCGAGACGTTGCATTGCCATCATTTTCGCCAGTGAGTAAAGAAAAGTCCTCAATAGAAAACTGGATGTTGTGTTCGATAGGTGCCTGGTTTGTAAGTGATGAGCATTCAAAGACAACTGCATGAACATTGTGTCGGGCTATTTGAGGGGCGATATTCATGGAAGCTGGTCCAAATCCCCAAATAACATTGGCTGCTGTAGCTGTAGCTGTAGTTGCAGTGGTGGTGGTGATATTAGGATCACTGGCTCCATCATTGTCTTTGATGCTTGGGGCTGCTGGAATGGGTGCTGGTGCTGCTGGTATCCCGGCATTCAGAATGCTCAAAGCCTTGTCAGCAAAATCCGTTTGAACCAGGTGCAATAGTGGGCTCAAGGAAGCAATGTCGATTGGTATCTCACCGTGGGGCTGCTGCTGCTGCTGCTGCACTCGTGCCAGCAGTAGTGGTATTCGATAATGATGGCTGTGTCTTTTTTACATATGGCACCAGGTTCTCAATCAAAATCAATCCCTTTTCACGGTAATATGGTATCTTGTTCTTGACCAGCAAGAGTGCGAACATAAGGGCTTGATTGGCGTATTTGGGGAAGAACACATCACGTATAGATCCGAGAAGCTGTTTGAGATAATCCTCTTGGAACTTGCTCTTTTGCTTTGGATAGGTGGCCAATATACGTTGCACATTGGGTAAGGCATACCATTCGAATAGCTGAGTCAATTCATTCGACAACTGCACCGCAGAGCCATGTTCTTCAGTTTCATTCCCGACATCAAGGCCATGTAATAAGCGACAGAGAGAACCAAGCAATAGGTATAAAAGACGTGTCTCTGATGGATCTATCAATGGCGGATTGTCGACAAGCATAATGGATGACAGTATCGTAAACGTCTTTTCCTCCGCTGATTCAAATTGTAACCCCTTGAGCAATAAAGGCTGCAATCCCTCAAATTCACTTGCCCAATTCTTAGGGAAGCTGGAAGCGAGGGCATTAGAAAATCCATACTTTTCCAAGACTGTCTCCAAGAGCACCAATGCCTCAGAATGTTCAGCTTCGTATGGGCTGTATAAGCATGCCACTGCTGCCCAAAACATTTGTGGGAATTGCTCCAGCTGAGAGTGTTCCATGAATTTGACAACATCTGTCAATGTCAAAATAATCTCCAATGCAAATCCTCGTATCTCATCAGACTTGTCGGCAATGGTATTTGATAATCGCGCCAACATGTCTGCAAGCATGTGCTGGTTAAAGGCTGGCATCAGTGTGCGGAAACATTGAAATGATCGACAAGCGATATGCCGCACCGAACAACATGTCGCCCATTTGAGTGCCGTCTCGCCCCATTTTTGTCTCAAACTTGGATCCTCGTGTGAAAAGACATCAACCACCTTGCGTAACAAATCCGATAATTCACTTGCACTCTGCAATCTTCGATTCTTTGGTGTAATATTCTCATAGGCCCAAAGTCGTTTGCCCTCTTTGGATGCGAGCCATTGAATCAAATCGGTTGCTTTTTGAGACGCTTCAGAATCCAAAGACTGCCGGATCACAATCGAATGGATAAGGTTGATAAGGAAACATCGAGATTGATCACACACGATACTGGTCAAATGATCAAGCTGTACAAAGATGCTGTGTAGAAGTAACGGGAGATGAGGAGCCAAGTCTGCACCTGCTTCAATGGCAAGATCTACCAAGAATACCATCGCCAGCTGACCACGTGAAAATGCTGGTTTTTTGGAATACGTTGGTAAGGCCTTTTCAATGTCGGCAACGAAAAGAAGCGGAAATGCATGGGTATGGGAGTTGTTGGCTTCCTTGACTGTGGGTACCATTGATCTTGGCGTGATTTCAGTGATAACCTCCTCGACAACTCGACCGAATGCTGGTGTACGTCCAAGGCATACAAACACTCGCTTTGCATGGATCAAGAACCAAGGGTTACGCATCACTTGTCCCATATCAAGAAGGTACATGATAATAGCACGCACATTACGGCCATGGTCGACGAGTTGACTCCATAGTGCAGCAATCTCCTTGACATACATATCACCAAACTTGATCGTGATGTAGAAAATGTTGGATAACACCATATATGCTGACGCACTAAGCTCCACATCCTGAGGACCCATTGACAAGTCAATCTTTCGCAACCAAGGCAATAGATAAATCAGCACTTCTCGCTGGCTGTTGGGACTGATATGTTCGAATCGTTGTGCAATTTCAGATATCATTGAATAAGTTTGCTCGGGATGATCCACCGCAAGGCGTGCTGACAACAGTGTTTGTGTATGTTTATAAATGGCTGGTAGGCTGCTGGTGATACCAATTTCATACTCCTTGGCACAAGAGTCAGCGAATACTCGTTCTTCGATCACCCGTAATAGGTTGATTGCTGCCTTTCTGATGGACTTTTTGGCATCACCCGTTTTAAATAGTGCCAAGCTCATGATTTGATGGATGTGACAGGGATAATCATCGACTCGAGTAACAATGTCTGCCAGCGCAAGAAAGTAACCCTGAGTAAACTCCAGCTTTGGATTTCCTGCATAGCATTGCTCGATCACATCATCCAATAGAAGCGGCTGATCCTGGTTATATATCAATATGGATTCCAACGCACGCCTAAAAAGCAAATGAGTATACATAACACAACCATAGAAATACTAAGCGTACCTTGCCACAGCATGATATCGAGGATCCGAGCTCTCAAAGACTGCATCGATCCATTTGAGCACGTTGAGCATATCAAATTGAATAACAGCTTGTCTTGCCTTCTTTTGACCAAGGAATGCATAAAGTGGTCCACGCTATCCCATTAATGTTAGCAGCGACGTCGGGTTTTAAATAATGCATGATACTTACACATAGAGTTGCCATTGCATTCAAAGCAGCGCTTTCTAGAGCCTTACGTTCCTCCTCCATTAGCTGAGTTGCATTGGCCCTTTCCTGGGTATCCTTGCACTGTTCCAGAACATCTCTCATCATGGCAGCTTCACGGCTTCTGGTTGATGATGCGTACATGCCATAGCCACACCATTCTTCAAACATCTTGTATAGGCTAAGTCTCGTCTCAAATGACATGATACTTGTTGGGTCGTCGAGTCGCATAATGTTTTCATACAACTTTTCCACCAATCCACACAGATAGACGCGTAGCTTGTGATACTCCCATTCGAGTTGCACCTCGCTATCAGCAAGAAACGACTTGGTCTCCTTGATGTAGCTCATAATGACGTTCATGAGATCCTTATCTTCAAGAAATCGCTTTTCCTCCAAACAATCGGCAGTGAGCTCAAAAACATGCATCAAGGAAATCCTCAATCGGTCATTCTTTTTGCTGCGCTTATTTTGGTATGGCTTTTGATTGTTGCGTTGTTTTCCATCATCAAGCACAACACGCACATGGCTTTGGATATCGGATATAAGCATCTTGTACGCGTCGTGATTCACGTTGCCGAAACCTTGAATCACTGCTTCTCGTATCGGACGATGTTCGCATGTCAAGAATTGCATCATCATACGGAATAAATCATGTGCTGTGGTGATCTTTTGTACTACTGTTGATCCTTTACGACCACTGTTGGCCCATGTTGCAATGGGAGACACATTGTTTGGTAATGTAGCTGTTGCACAGGCGAAAATGATATAAATCTTCCATTGCTCAATCATTTCAGCACTGGCTGCCTTTTGACTGGTGCTGCTCTTGCTCATGCTCAAGGTACCGGTGGTGCCCACTTTGGCTGTTTCGAGTGACACTTGGATTGACGGTAAAAGCTGTACAAGGCGCGTGCAAATGTTTTGTCGACAAAGAGCAACTGTGTCTGGGAAATAGTCGAAGCATTGCTTAAAGATCTCTGAATAGCACATGTTCCAGATGCTGATATCAGCTGCATGGTCGCTTTCAGCCACTTGTATCAGTACATGTGGTATCGCTCGTCGCTGGTGTTGCTGAATACGCATACGTGTTTCAATACTCAAGCTATGCCCGAACAATGAATTGGTTTCTTTGTTGAATTTGATCATGTCTTGCCCTGCTGACGCCAGGTAATTGTGTAAACGTGGATACGTGCGCTTTTTGGGGAAATGCTTTTTCAGTTCTTCCAAAAGGATCGGTTTCTTTTCTTTTGCCATTTTGAATAGCTGCTCCTCCAATTCAGCTGCCAAATTGATAACCTTCACAGCATAGCGTCGTACTGCAGATGAATAATGACAAAGGAATAAAAGACCGTTGGCTTCAGTCTCTTCAACCATGCGACATAATCGTGACAAATCGGATGGTTCTCCAGAAGATGGCGCCACTGTGCTGATTTGAGACAGGTCGATTTGAGATACCCAGATGGCTAGTAGATCCGTGTAAAGCTTCATGACACCTCCGTTGCCATTATGATTGCCTCCTGTCAATGGACCATTTCCAAGACCGATCACAATGTCTGAAAACTTGTCCTCGATTCGATACACAAAGCGTGAATATCCTGTAACCACCGTCTGGCTGTCAAGTTGCTGTGCAATGCGGACCAATGCTTGTGACGCCGCTTGTATCACCTCCGGATCTGCATGAACGGTATAGCGCGATAACATTTCCACCAACTTGGGTAATGGAACACCAGCAGGCATCAATCGTGGCATGGAATCAAGTATCGCTTTCAGCACATCCAGATACGCTTGCTTGTCTTTGGAATAGGAAACAATAAAAGTTGCATATTGGTGTTGCATTTGTGGGCCACCATCCGATGTTCCTGATATACCAACGCTGTTGACGAACATGGGTACTGAATAATTTCCACCGCCAAGCGTACCACCTCCCATAGTTGAAGAGATATTGCTGGCAGTTCTCATTATAGTCGTTTTTTCATCCAATACCAGCAGCTTTCCAAACGCTTGATCCAAACTCAACAATGTCTTGTGAATAACCTCTTCCACTCGATCGGTCACATCGGGCTTCACTGAACGAATTGGGGCTGAGAATAGATCCGCACTGCATTGCATTGAGATACCAGTGGCGAGCATATCTGGATCAGCTGGAAACGGTGGTCGTGTCACACCTCGTTCGAGATCATAAAGCATCAATCGAAAAGCACGTAACGCAATAATCATTCGTTCAGGGTTGATATATTCCAGATGAAAAGTGGCTGCAGCATTGTCTGCGTTAAGCAGATAAAATATGATACTTTTGGTAGCGGTATCAACATCCCTCATTAAGGCAAAATAGGTAATCAGAATGAAATGGTCGAGTGATGTCTCAGATGGGTTGATGGCGCGTCGAAATGGAGGAAATAGTGTTTTGATGATGGTGTCAAGTTTCTTAAAGGCAATTGCAGTGCTCTCGGTACAACGAAATAGGTAGGTCCAGATAAGTCGAGATATGCATCCCAATGTCAGTTGCCGGGTGTATTTATCCTAATGAATAGGAATTCTCGATGAGTGCGTGATATCCTCAACAACATCATTAGTATATACCTTGCTAAACTTTTGATAGCAGCTTTCCACTATGGGTATCCAGTTGTTGCTGAAGAACTCTTTCCGGCTGACACACAGCAATATCGTAACAAGGGAATATCCAGCCTACCAATTGCGGTGATTAGAGTAAGCTTCCTTCCTTTGATATGCTCACTTACCAGCATATAACGCGGCTTCAATGTCATTTTCAAAGCTCTTGGATATACAAGATCCACTGCTCGACTCCATGCAGGGAAATTAACTTCAGCTACAGCAACCTAGGATCATATATCAGCAAAACATGATACCCAACATATATAATGAGCGAGACTTACCCCAGCAATCGGTGATAGCAATAGCACGAATAAGTTGGCATAAGTAAGCTTGACTTTGGCACCGTGTGCATTCTTGAAGAAACTGGCACAGCTTGAAAGAAAATCAGCTGTTTCCTCCAAAGCATCCAGGGGGTAAATCTTATCGTGATAACTTTGAATCAGTCATTGTCTCCTTTTTCTCCCAATCCCTCTTTGTTTCTTCCTTACCTTGATCTTCAGAAAACGCATACCACGAATAAGCATTTCCATATGACTTTGTCGCTCTTTCATGATGGTTTGGCTGTTGTACTTTTCCAGTTCAGCAATGAAACGGTCGCTAACAGATGCAAATCGGACGTTGGATAGTTCTCCAATAAGTTCGGCAAAGAGATCCATGCTTGCCGTCCTGTTTTTGGATCGCTTGATGGCTTCTCTAAGATCAACTATCAGATCAAACCAAATAAAAAATGCCCATTTTCCACATACGGATCAGCTTTCTTCAATTGGTTGAATACGATCTCCTCAAGGTTTTCACCCAAATCCTCTGGCAGTGTATGGGGTGTGAATGACTTGACAATCTCGATCAAAGCGCGACATAGGATATACACAGATGCAAGCTATATTGGTGGATTAGACAATGGATTCGATATCATGCGTATACATCAACATACGGATTGTCTTTCTTTGAGAATGGATGCGACATCTTTTGCTCTGGACAACGGCGCCGATTCACTGTAAGGTAGAAAAAAAAAGGACCATTAGGATAACATTGAATCAGCCCTCCTTTAATATCTTACCTGACACGTCTTAATAAAGCGGGATCTAATGGTTCAATTTTGGCCCTTCTCCATCGCATGACAGCATCAATGACTTGTTTTTGTTGGCATATAGCAAGAGATGATAATGATCGAATGAGCTTGTCAAAAGCAGGATCCGCACCAACTGCAAGTAGTTTCCGAAAATCGACCTCTGCATCCTTTTATATTTGATGAGCAACATCATCCAAGCTGAATGCGTCCTTCTCTCTCCCTTTCTCTCTCGCACTTACCACGCCCATATTGAGAATCAATTCCATCTTTTTGTCGGCCACATTTTCAAATTGAGCAAATACAACACCCAATGCATAATCTGAACTGAGAGCGGTTGGACCACACGAGCTGACAATTCTGCTACTCACAGCAGGGTCTTGAGTCTGATCAGTTGAGCTCTTTCCACGTCGGTGACGAAAATGCTCTTTGGACGGCGAGGATGTTGTCATACCAAAGGGGCTGTTGCTACGTTCAACGTGGTGTGGTGAATAACCTTCCAACACAAAGGATCGTGGTGAAGCTTGGAAGTCTGTGCTGGAACCTGTGCTACGGTTGCGGGTGCTGTGGAATCGAGTGACATTGCTCGTTGGTATATTAACAGGCGACACAGGTGTGTGTTGGCGAGTATGGGAACTGGAAGAGTGATTGTCGACCAATGTTGAAGATGAGGATACTTGAGAAGACGTAAATGGAACAAGAGATGCCACTTGGGGTGGTGGAAGCTGTGTAATGTCAGGAGGGTCGCTGAATGGATTACTCGAGGATGCTGCTGTTGGAGGAGGAGGAGGAATGCGACGATTGGGCATTTGAAAGTGTGGACGTTGAAAGCAGACAAGATATTGGTCCTTTTCCCCCCTTTTGCCAAAAGTTCCCGTGGAGAAAAAGTTGTATGGAGATAAAGAGTAATACAAGTGGTCTTTGCGGTCACTCCAGCAACAAAGAGTTCCGTGTTGGTAGTGCGGGATTCCAAATGAATAGTGCATCCAGTTCTACTTCCATATTAATCATGCAAACACATACATATATTCTTTGTTCCCTTCAACATAGCTATTACTATAAAGTAATATTTGGATACATTGAATAGTGCTGTTGCTGTTGAATGCTTTCTCGCATGATTCGGCCCTTTCCCCCTTCCAAGACCCAATAATGATGTCCACGCCATACACTCACAGCAGTGATATCCTAACACGCTATCAAGCAAGCAATGCATGCCAAGCCCCAATGTGCAATACCACGCCCACCACAGTACTTGATATTAAAGCTAAACGTGTCACACACATTCATGCATGCAACTAGTTGCGATATTTACTCCTGCGTTTTTCAGATCACACTTACCAAGCACAACAACGTTGACATCACAAGGGAGAATTGGTCATTCCCAGGATGGCTTTGCTAGAATGTACAAGTGCATGAACCATTACATTTTCCCTTCTTGTCATCATCAGTGTTCATCATCATCACAAGATACAACCCGATATGGCCTTTTGGTCATGGTTACATTAGCAGGAGAGAATAGTAGTAGATCGGTTGATATGGCCCATTGAGCCGTAAACCATCTTGAATTTTATGTAAGGAACATCTAGCATAGATGAGCCCTGTACAAAGAAATTTTGTTCTCCCCCGACAATCAATATTTCATTTAACGAGTTGTGGCAAGGATGATGGGTGTGTCTTTGTTTTCGTCAAGTTATAGTTACAACTGTCACCTACCATTTTAATGGTAACAGAAATCTATGGGAGGGGATTTGACATGCACATTTGAAAGGTATCTCAAAGAACGACGACGGTAATATATTGCCGGGTAATGCCTTGCAAAATGATAATATGCGGTAGACCACACTCGCTTTGGAAACCCAATGTGTCATCCCCAAGGAAAACGTTATTCTTTTGGGAAACCAGCCGATCTAAGCTCACTGGTTTGCATAATGATTGCTATTATTATTATGTACTAGGCTGCTCGTCCCAATTGACGTAGCTTACTCGATCGTATAATTGTATGCCTTGATGTAATGCATTAACGTCTCGATATGACATTAAACCCGATAAGGAGATGAGAAGTAACTTTGCGGAATCTGGCTGCTTGATCATCGGTACATCCTTGTGTGGAGCGAGAAATAGCGCAGCATTAACGACATATGCTATTGGTGCATCATGTCTTCATTTTTGCAAATTGTGCTTTGCACGACGCTAGGGGTGTTATGCTTTGTTGCATACATCGCATACCTATCACCCAACCACAAAGACATTGATATGGATTATCCAGAGCCGCAGCTAGCATAGATGCATTGATGATTGGTTGACAAGGATGCGAATTGCGACAATTTCAAGGTTCAGCAGCAACATGTGTTATTGTTTCCCATTTGCTTTGCTGATAGGATTTGTTTACGAGCTCGGCAGGGTCTGCTGCCCAGTTCCATCATCTATGCAAATCTAACCGCGCTACATGGAAACGGCTATCGTCATGGAGCACCAAGTTTTTCCGTCACCAAGCGACCACCATTTGATTACTTTTGCCCCTTGTTATATTTTTTATCTTTAAAACTTCACTCTAGATTGATCCGTCCCTTTTTCTTTCTTTCAGCTTTCAATCATAATGGATAAAACTGAAGTTGTACACCATGATGACTTGAAGCATATCTACCAACACAGCGACAGTAATGACTCCAGCACCTCCTATTCAAGGACTACTACTACACATCCTCCATCATTGAGGAAAGAAAGATCTTTAAGCAATGATACGGCGCCTACATTGCATCATCACCATCATCCAGATGTATCCATGTCTCGGCAATCGTCCTCGACTACGATATCTGATGGTCGTGAAACGAGCCACACAATCATTGTGTCTTCTGAGCAGACTGACGATGACGAGAAACATTGGGCCCCTGCAGCAACAACGGCCACGGATCATGACAATGGGCGGATTCGGACACACCCGATGGCATGGATCGCACTCTTTTTCCTTGTTGTGCTTCGTTCTGCTGTTTCCATTTTCCAAAATACATTTAGTCCTATCCCTACGGTGGTTGCAGATTACCTTGGTGTATCTCTCACTGAGGTCAACTGGCTATTTAACATCCAGGCGGTTGTATACATTGCATTAAGCTTTATCACTGGTTGGCTCTTTGAACGACTCGGCACCAAACGCTCGGCAAGTAGTAGTTGTATAGATTTCCATTTTCACCATCTCGGCTTCGCATATGTTATTAACAACCACCATAGCTCATTCTTGCCGGGTTAATCACTGCAGCTGGTTGCTGGGTTCGTTGGGTTGCTGTGCTAATCCATCCACCTTCATTCCCGGTGATGATGCTAGGTCAAGTTATTGCATCGGTTGGCAGCCCTTTAACACTTAACATTATGACCAAGGTACGTATGCCTCCTCGTCTGATATCACACATATGGGATGTTACAGAAACAAAGCATAATACCCTGCATTCTGCTTGCTTGTATGTACATGTGCTCATTCTCATGATGATTTTGACAGTTTGCAGCGGTGTGGTTTCCGGAAAATCGACGAGCTACAGCGGGCATGTTTGTCGGTAAGAAACCTTTATTATGCGATGCGATATGCTTTTTACTCAATATATCTCCTTATAGCGTCAAACTATGGTGGCATGATTGCAATGTTTCTTATGCCAGCAGTTGCAACGGGGAAAGACAAAATTGAAATGACAGTAAGCCAAAAACAGTTGTTTCCTTCCCCCAAACCTATTGCCGTTGTGATTCGATTCCACCCCCTTCCCCTTGATTCTTTTTTATCTCCCCTCCCCCCAATCATCCCCTTTACTCGCATGCATGATTTGACAATACTTATTTGCGTGTATATAGATTATTATGGTTGCTGGCATTTGTACCGGTGCAACTATTCCTCAGTTTTTGCTACCTGCAAAACCTCCTGTGCCGGTTTCGTATGAGCCACAACAGAAGGCGGGTACCACTTCACCACCATCCAAGGCTTTGTTTCTCCAGAGCACTATAGCCCTTATGAAGAGTGTCCATTTTTGGATCTTGTGCGGTATCCATGGCATCAACGTCGGTTTAAGTATCGCATGGGGTGCTCTACTGAATCAGGCTATCACGCCATACGGCTACAGCGACTCTCAAGCAGGCAATATGGTTGCTGTTGCTATGGCAGCTGGAGCTGTTGGAGCATGTAATATCATTTTTGCTATTCCATGATAGTCGATGTTGGGCTCACAAGAGTTATAATATCTCATTTGTAGTGACGGCTGGACCAATGCTTGATAGCACCAAAAAGCATAAGCTCTTCCTCAAACTCATGGCACCCTTCATGTGCAGCACATACGTTGCTTTGATTTTTATCAGTTGAGTCGTTGGCAGGTGGACACTGGATAGCTCCCCAAGAATATCATTAACGACAAATCTCGTTACACAGTTAAACAAGATTCGTTTGCAGCGATCATGTACGTCAATGCGCTCAACAACTTTTTCTTGTCCTTTATGGTTCCAACAGTGGTCGAATTGGGTGTTGAAGGTAAGAATAGCTGTCAATTTGGTCGAAAAATGAAGCATCACGTGACTCATGCATGGTAGTGTCACATCCCATACCCGAGTCGATTTCAACATCGATTCTTTGGCAGATGGCGCAACTCGTTGGCTTCATTTTAGTGCTGGTTCTTGATGTGTTCCGCGACCCCAATGGTGATCCACCCAACAACATGTTCCGGGGTCTTGTGTTCCAAGCAGCTATGGCTGGCGTCAGTGTTGTGCTCAGTCTTATTTACAATGGTCCAATGTTGCGTACTGAAGCAATCAAAGAACGAGAAGAGCAAAGAGCTTTGGAAAGCAACTAGTTCATCCTTTATTCATATTTCCTACATTTTACATATAAAAAAAAAGATTTACATTGTCAAATGAGGCGTCCAATGCTGTGTCACCAGATGATCTCTCAGCTAAACAATAAATTATAGCGGGGATAACAGGGTTCCATAGTACTCCTTCAACTTCCATACACACAAAAAAAAAAGCTCGCCATGGTCTTCCAACGCATTGTCAACTATTGGGTATCCACTTTTATCACTGAGAAGCTCCTTTCCAGTCCCGCATTCCATCGTGTGGCTGCCACCACCCACAAGCATGTTTCCAATGTGACCAACAAAGGTATGAATCCTGCAAAACAAAACCAATCAGCTTCTCTCGATTTAACAACATTGGCTTTCTGCATTACTAGGCTCTCAAGTTAGCAACGAGTTTGTCAAGGCATTCAAAGAAAACATGGAAAAGGAAGCCAAGAATATTCGCAAGTAGCAGTAGCAGCAAGAGCCAAAACGATACATATCCCCCATACCAGTTTCATTTGTGATAATGCAGGACACATCAAACATGAACTACTATATAAAAACAACAGTAATTGGATCGTACACACTTGGTATATGGAAGGGATGGGTTTCGCAATGCTGTCTGGTGGTATGGGACGAGGCATTTTCAGCGTTATGGTTGTTGTCTTCATTTTTCATCATGTCGACGCCATGCAGTGATGAGCAATCTACCCCATTTTTGGATCATACTATCGTCGTCGATGTCACCTCGCACTCACTTACGGCTATAGAGTAGATGCCATATTGAAAAGGCAATGATTTTGAGACCAGTGTTTGATCCTTGCTGATAAACAATAGGAACATCAGCTTGTCAACCATGTATGATTTCATCTTCCCGATCCCACGGCAAAAATATTTTCCTGGAAGCGTGAGAAGTCTGTGTAAGGCGGTGGATCGAACTAAGTGTATTTCCCCTTTATGATTGGTACCTGCTGCTCTTCCTATTTGACATTATCATGTTTTTCAGCACTACAATCACGGATGGTCTAGATTGGCTATCAATCTTTTGCATGGTTTTACCTATCTTCATTACTACATAAAAGGTCACTATAAAATTATCTGGAAGTCTAATAAGTACGCGCTCATGTATATTCGGCATCAGACAGCATGATTACCTTTTTGCAAGGATCATTAATAACACTTGGCCACGACGACAATGAGAGCAGGATAACGATAAATTACTACGAATGAGCACAAAGATCAGTGCTTATTTACAAGGCTGCAAGGAATGATATACGCACAATGGGGATTTACCTGTAAGCAATAAAAGAAGCTCGAAGAAAGAGATGTGTGGGAGGATTATGATGGGGGTTGCCAAGATTCTTTTGCCGATGAATGGGTGCATGAACTAATACAGTGATGGGCTCACCATATGTCAGGGTTGAGTTTGAAGAACATGTACCTCTTAAATTAGGGCAGGTGGTAATACGTATCAATGGAATCATTCATTTGTACACCGATATCATTCCCATTACTACAAGAGTAACTTTTCATTGTTGCCATCCGGCTTTAAAAATAGTAATAGTGTATGTCTGTTTGCTTGTAAGGTAAGCATCGATGCTGGATCATCATCCATTTGTGCAACAACCTGTCAACGATGTCTTTGTGTAACCACCACGTGCCATTTCACTCAGCTCTCCATCTTTCCGTTAATGCAGTCGACACCATTGACTAGGAGAAAGCAGCACCACCACACTACAGCATATGTAAAACATAAAGGTGCCTGTATCTCTAAATTTTACAATGAAACGTGGGGTCTTAAATCGAACAAAGTTGCTCGTCGAGGTGGAGCGCACCTTGTACATATAATACAAGATAGGTACAATTGCTATGGGTTTATTATCTTCGAACATACAAGCGTCTATTTAAACCTAGTATAATCCTGAGAATTACCACAGCTAGCATCCATCATCAGCATACGAAAAAGGAAGCGTTGACGAAAGAAAAGCGTCTCGATACAATGGTGTGGATGATCCAATCTCACTTTCCGCCCTTCAAATTTCTATCCTTCCTTTCATTCCAGAGACCAACCGGTGGATCACAGTGACTCAGTGGGTGTCTTTGTGTCATTGTATTCTTGGTTGCTGCGGTCGTAAGCATCTTTATTCATGATTGCTGTGTGTGCCTTGATTCTCATTCTTCAAGATATAAGCCCTCTCATCCATGATAATCCTCTGCAGCATCCACGTAACATGGTCGATCCTTGCTGCTGACGAGTACCAAGTCACCAACACGAATTTCAGAATCACCTATCACTTTCTTTGATTGCATCCACCCATCCTCCACCCATAACCATTGCAAGTCCCAAAATGTTGCTAGAAAGTACTCCAATGATCGTTTCCTTTTCATTCAGCTGTTGGTCAATCACTTGCTTGGTCATTTCTCTCGCAGTTCAACAAAGTGGAGAATGCTTGTAACGTGAAGTGAGGTTGATGGCTGATATGGCATTACCCATAGGGATACCGTATGTATTATTTCATGTTGCTATGCGTAAATAAAACTGGGTCTATACAATGGCTATCTGTTGTCCATGTGGAAATGGCTGCAAGACAGTTGCTGCAAGCAACTTGAGACACTGGAGTAGAGAGTTTGATGATAGCAACAGCTGCTACGTTCGGTTGAAACAGAGAAGCGTGCAAGAGCGTGTGTTGCAGTAGAGCGACAAGGCTGTGAACGCTGTTTGATACAATGGCGCAAAGACATTGCTAATAGCAACTGCTGGAATAAATGCTGTTACGTTTGATTGTGGTTGAGGAGTGTACAAGAGAAGGTGGAGTGTCAAGGAACGTAGGTGTTCTAGTGGTGTGTCCACGCCATGGAGTTGCCATTCAGTCAAAGACAACCGGATCAAGGCAGTCGCAGGATCGATATGATGGGGCGAAGCAACACAATCGTTCGCAGGTTAGTTGTACTTCAATGCATCAACGGTTGAGAATGGGAAGAAGAGGGAAATAAAGTGGGAGTGGAAGATGTGAAAAATTAAATCTGTCAGGCAGTCAGACATATCCATATGCACTGATATCAATGCATGATATTGGGATTGCCTGTCTCGACCCTGAAACTTTCACACAATATGCTCTAGGACATGCTGAACAACTTTGTATTAATAAAGAACCCATACTTCATTTGAAAATTTCGAAAGGGAGAGCATAATGTGGGGTTTACTATGATGGCCGGAAATCTGAAAAGCGCCGGATTTATGAAAAAGTCAATTAGTATGTAGTTTCTTGGGATTCCCCATCTCGCACTTGAAACTTGGTCAGGAGGTACTCTCGCACATGTTGATCAACTTCATTCATTTAAAAACCGCATGGTTCATTATGAACATTTTGAATGCGGGCCAGCCCAAATGTAAGAGAGATGAAGAGAAAAGTAGGGTCGGCGCTCTTGTTTCCCGAGATTGCCCACCTCGAACCTTAAACTTTCACACAACACCCTTTCGACCACGCCGAGCAATTTCGTTCCCATAAAGACCTTAGAGTTAATTATGAAAACCTTGAATGTAGGAGAGACGACTTCTGGATGGTAACATAAACAGTGTGTACGCGCCGTGCGCGCCGATATTGCCAATCTCGACCTTGAAACTTGGTCAGGCCGTGGGCTTCGACATGCTGATCAACATCGTTCTCATAAAGCCTCTACACATCATTATGGAGGTTTGGAGAAACAGACCTTTATGTTTTTACATATGCTGTAACGACGATGCTATATGGAGAGTGGTGCTTGTTCATTGTGAAGTATTATGCAAATGAACTGTGTTGCACAAAGAAGTCCATCTGCATCTTCGGCTCTATCGGGGTCTACCTACTTGACAATGAACAAAGACCACTTGTCATATAGCATTATGGTAACAGCATATGTAAAACATAAAGATGTCCATAACTCAAAACTTTACAATGAAATGTGGGGTCTTCAATCGAACAAAGTTGCGCGGCTGGGTGAAGCGCACCCTGTGTGCAAGTTTCACGATCAACCTCGCCGATCCTAGATTTCGCAATGTCACCACCCGCCAAAGTAGATCTTGGGTCGACCTCGGATTTTTTTTCGACGAGGCTGGTGGTGACATTGGGTGAATCTGAGAATGGCGACGACGATCGTGAAACTTCTACACAAGGTGCGCTTGGCCCCGCCGCGCAACTTTGTTCGATTGTAGACTCCACGTTTCATTGTAAAGTTCAGAGATACAGGCATCTTTATGTTTCTACTATGCTATAAGCGTCATGCTATATGACAAGTGGTCTTTGTTCATTGCCAGGTCGCTTGACCCTAATAGAACGGAAGGTGCGCAGGGGCGAGCTTGCACAGCTCATTTGCATGATACTTCACAATGAACAAACACCACTTGTCATATAGCATCACGTTTTCAGCATATGCAAAAACGAGAAAGCGCATTTATCTCTAAACTGTACAATGAAACATGGCCTCTTTCATAGAACAATATTGCTCGTCGTGGTGGAGCGCACCTTATGAATCAAGTTTTACGATCACGCTCGCCGATCTTAGATCCAGGCACATTTACGTCTTTTTCATATGCTAAAAGCGTGATGCTATATGACAAGTGGTGTTTGTTCATTCCCTAAGTATCATGCAAATGAGCTGTGTTACACAAGCTCGCCCCTGCGCACCTTCCGTTCTATTAGGGTCAAGCGACCTGGCAATGAACAAAGACCACTTGTCATATAGCATGACGCTTATAGCATAGTAAAACATAAAGATGCCTGTATCTCTGAACTTTACAATGAAACGTGGAGTCTACAATCGAACAAAGTTGCGCGGCGGGGCCAAGCGCACCTTGTGTAGAAGTTTCACGATCGTCGTCGCCATTCTCAGATTCACCCAATGTCACCACCAGCCTCGTCGAAAAAAAATTCGAGGTCGACCCAAGATCTACTTGGGCGGGTGGTGACATTGCGAAATCTAGGATCGGCGACGGCGATCGTGAAACTTGCACACAAGGTGCGCTTCACCCAGCCGAGCAACTTTGTTCGATTGAAGACCCCACATTTCATTGTAAAGTTTAGAGATAAATGCGCTTTCTCGTTTTTGCATATGCTGAAAACGTGATGCTATATGACAAGTGGTGTTTGTTCATTGTGAAGTATCATGCAAATGAGCTGTGTTGCACAAAGAAGTCCATCTGTATCTTCGGCTCTATCGGGGTCTACCTACTTGACAATGAACAAAGACCACTTGTCATATAGCATTATGGTAACAGCATATGTAAAACATAAAGATGTCCATAACTCAAAACTTTACAATGAAACGTGGGGTCTTCAATCGAACAAAGTTGCGCGGCTGGGTGAAGCGCACCCTGTGTGCAAGTTTCACGATCAACCTCGCCGATCCTAGATTTCGCAATGTCACCACCCGCCAAAGTAGATCTTGGGTCGACCTCGAATTTTTTTTCGACGAGGCTGGTGGTGACATTGGGTGAATCTGAGAATGGCGACGACGATCGTGAAACTTCTACACAAGGTGCGCTTGGCCCCGCCGCGCAACTTTGTTCGATTGTAGACTCCACGTTTCATTGTAAAGTTCAGAGATACAGGCATCTTTATGTTTCTACTATGCTATAAGCG
>JNEU01001106.1:0-15287 GCA_000697475.1 Lichtheimia corymbifera B2541
TGATACTTCACAATGAACAAACGCCACTCTCCATATAGCATTACGCTTATAGCATATGTAAAAACATAAAGGTGCCCGTATCTCTAAACTTTACAATGAAGCGTGGGGTCTTCAATCGAACAAAGTTGCTCGTCGGGGTCAAGCGCACCTTGGGTGCAGGTTTCACGATCGTCGTGGCCGATCTTAGATTCACCGAATGTCACCACCAGCCAAAGTTGAACTTGAGGTCGACCTCTTGAATTTTTTCGACCAGGCTGGTGACATTGCGAAATCTAGGATCGTCGAGGTTGATTGTGAAACTTGCACCCAAGGTGCGCTTCACCCAGCCGAGCAACTTTGTTCGATTGAAGAGCCCATGTTTCATTGTAAAGTTTGGAGATAAATGCACTTTCACGTTTTTACATATGCTGAAATCATGATGCTATATGTTAGGTGATGTTTGTTCATTGTGATGTAGCTGGACCGTGATAGAGCGGAAGATGCGCAGGGGCGTGCACGTGTAGCACAGCTCATTTGCATGATACTTGACAATGAGCAAACATCACTTGTCATATAGCATCATCCTTTTCATGTGTAAAAACGTAAAATTGCCTGTATCTAGGATTGGCAAACCTGATCGGGGAAACATGATTGACAAGGTGCGCTCCACCACGACGAGCAATATTGATCTATGAAAGAGCCCATGTTTCATTGTAAAGTTTAGAGATAAATGTACTTTCTCGTTTTTCATATGCTGAAAAGCATGATGCTATATGACAAGTGATGTTTGTTCATTGTCAAGTATCATGCAAATGAGCTGTGCTACACATACACGCCCCTGCGCATCTTCCGCTCTATCACGGTCCAGCTACATCACAATGAACAAACATCACCTAACATATAGCATCATGATTTCAGCATATGTAAAAACGTGAAAGTGCATTTATCTCCAAACTTTACAATGAAACATGGGCTCTTCAATCGAACAAAGTTGCTCGGCTGGGTGAAGCGCACCTTGGGTGCAAGTTTCACAATCAACCTCGACGATCCTAGATTTCGCAATGTCACCAGCCTGGTCGAAAAAATTCAAGAGGTCGACCTCAAGTTCAACTTTGGCTGGTGGTGACATTCGGTGAATCTAAGATCGGCCACGACGATCGTGAAACCTGCACCCAAGGTGCGCTTGACCCCGACGAGCAACTTTGTTCGATTGAAGACCCCACGCTTCATTGTAAAGTTTAGAGATACGGGCACCTTTATGTTTTTACATATGCTATAAGCGTAATGCTATATGGAGAGTGGCGTTTGTTCATTGTGAAGTATCATGCAAATGAGCTGTGTTGCACAAAGAAGTCCATCTGGATCTTCGGCTCTATCGGGGTCTACCTACTTGACAATGAACAAACACCACTTATCATGTATCATCACTCTCACAGCATATGTAAAACATGAAGGTGCCTGTTTCTCCAAATCTCCATAATGATATGTAGAGGCTTTATGAGAACGATGTTGATCAGCATGACCGAGAGTACCTCCTGACAAAGTTTCGACGTCCCCACCAGCAATATCGGCGCGCACGGCCGTACACCCTATCTATGTTTCCATCCATTTGTCGTATATCCTACACTCAAGGTTTTCATAATGAACTCTGGGGTCTTTATGGGAACGAAATTGCTCGGCGTGGTCGAAAGGATGTTGTGTGAAAGTTTCAGGTTCGAGGTGGGCAATCTCGGGGAACAGGAGCGCCGACCCTACTTTTCTCTTACATTTGGGCTGGCCGGCATTCAAAATGTACATAATGAACCATGCTGTTTTTAAATGAATGGAGTTGATCAGCATGTGCGAGAGTACCTTCTGACCAAGTTTCAAGTGCGAAATGGGGAATCCCAAGAAACTACATACTAACTGACTTAATTTCATAAATCCGGCGCTTTCCCAATTTCCGCTCATCATAGTAAACCCCACATTATGCTCTCCCTTTCGAAATTTTCAAATGAAGTATGGGTTCTTTATTAAGACAAAGTTGATCAGCATGTCCAAGAGCATATTGTGTGAAAGTTTGAAGTTCGAGACAGGCAATCCCAATATGTATCATGCATTGATATCGGTGTCTATGGATATGTCTGGCTGCCAGACAGATTTAATTTCCACCTCTTCCACTCCAACCTCTTTCCTCTTCCTCCTCCCATTCTCAACTGTTGCCCCATTCAAGTACAATTACAACCTGCGAACGATTGTCCTGCTTCAACCCATCATGGCAATCCTACAGCTGTCTTGATCCGAATGTCTTTGACTGAATGGCACACTCCATGGCGTGTGCACCCCACTACAGCAACACCCGCTTTCTTTGACACTGCACGTTCCGTTGTACACTCTTCTGCCACAACCAATCGTAACAGCATTCATTCAGCAGCTGCCGTTAGCGAGGCCTTTACTTCATTGTCTCAAGCAGCGTTCACAACCTTGTCACTCTACTACAACACACGCGCTTGCACACTTTTCTGCCGCGACCAAATCTGGCAGCCATTGCTATCATCAGTGTCTGTTACACCACTGTCTTTTAAGTTACTTGCAGCAACTTGCTTTGATACATATGAATTCTAAAGGATGGGATGCCATATCAGCCATCAAATTCAGCACACTACAAGCAATCCCCACCTGGTTGAGCTGCGATGGAAGAAGGGATCGTCCAAGAACCGGATGGAAAAGGGAGCATACCACCATTATGGCTCTTTTCAACCAGCATATTGGATTTGATGGATGGATGCAATCAAGTGCAGTGACGAGATACCCTGGAATGTTGCTTTGATTACTTGACGCGTTATCCGTAGGATCGGCCACGTGGATACGGCTGAGGACCATGATGATGGATGGATGGGATGGAGTTGACGAAGAAGCTTATATCTTTGACAAAGGACTTTTACAACCGTGGATGATATGGAATATGCAGCAACTATTTCCAATCATAGATGAAGGATGCTTATGACGGCAGCAACCAAGAATACAATGACACAATTACCCCTGTTCCCCTCTATGTGATTCACCCGTGTCTTATACTATTTGCAACACTGTTCCTTTATCATATTTACTCCATAAACATCGACTTATCATTGAATGAAAATTGGATTCAACACGATATTTAGAGGGTATCGTGATATCAACTCATATGTGGGGGATGTGGATCACTTGGTTGGTTTCTGGATTGAAGGGGGGGGGAATAGTAGCCTGAAGGTGGAAAGCGAGGCTGAATCATTTATATCATTGTATGTACTGAGATGCATTTGTTCTTTTGTGACAGTATACTTTCGTTTAAGCTTCCTAGTCCACATGATGATACACGAAGGCAGTCGCTATTCCCAAACGCTTGTTTTGCAAAGACAATAAATTCAGAGTGAGGATGCCCGACATCATATGTATGTAGTCGAGGATGAATACGACCAAGGGAATGAAACCCAATGAAAACAACATTGTGGTTCTCGTACAACAAGCGGCAGTTGTTGTTGCACTAGAGAGTGTCATATATGTTTGATTCGTGATGAGGATGAACGGTAAAGATAAGAAGAAAATCAATGGATGATAACAGCATATATAGCAACAAAGGTTATCAGAGACGACTACACAAAACAAACCAAAACTTGGTTGTAGTCATGCAGGAGAACAGCAATGTAAGCCAAGTTTATTCTTCACACCTGCAGTGCCACATGCCCTCAACAGTAAGCTCCCAGACCCGGGTCACTCTTCGCAACAAGATCATGCATCCCTTTTACCCTTCCCTTTACTCATACTTGGATCAATACCACTATTTGAATATGCCAACTATTACTTTCTTTATCCTTGTTCTTGTCCATTCTCAATGTCGAGCGGAGGATCAAGCAGTGCACCTTCCTCTGATGGCGCCATTCGCTCCCGAGTTACCGAAGCTTTGCAGATCTCAGGTTACCACTTTACCAATGCAGCACATATCCCAACCACCGATCACTACGATAATGTCACAATTGTCAATGGCTACCGGTAAGACGTTGGAGACGCGGATTATGCAGCATCGACTGACGTGTCATTGCACAGTGTATCCGATAAGAGAGCAGTGGTTGCCAAGGTGTCCAGCAACAGCCTGCAAATCGAACGCGAGTATTATATCATAAGGCAGCTCTATCAAACAGCTGATGGTCCTTTATACCTTGGTAAGTAATACGGCCTTGTAATACGCGTGTCTTATTAAGCATCTTGGTTACGTGTTGTATAGTGCGTCCCTTGGAGTATGCTTACTTGTCAACCAGCGGACTTGCTGTTGCCATTTATGCCGACGCCCATAGCAACCGATCATCCAATCGCACCATTGACGATATTAGCACGTTCCTTCGATTAGCAATACGATGCACAGACATTATGGAATTCGCCCACCGTCACAACACGATTCATGGCCAACTTAATATGGAAGCATTCTGCTGGAACAGCAATGATACCACGGATACGACACGCTTATGGAACTTTGCAGCTGGCAGCAGCCCGTCTTTTGAGAAGTACCTAACGAGTGAAGGATGGAAAAAGTACCAAAACAGCCAAGCCATTATGGAGAATCGACTCATGTACATCAGCCCTGAACAAACAGGCCGCACTACCTACATTGCTGATCATCGTTCCGACATTTATTCCTTGGGCATCCTATTCTTTGTGTTGCTGACAGGTCAAATGCCTTTTGATGGAGGGCCCTTGAAGATTGTGAACAGCATTTTGAGTCGTAAAATGCCAGCTGTGCATGATATTCAACTGAATGTCCCTGAAGTGATATCACGGATCATTGAAAGGATGACATGCAAGACCCCAGAGGAGCGGTACATGAGCATGCACGGCGTCAAATGCGACCTGGAAGAGTGTCTCCACCGATTGAAAACAAGTGATACTAAGGTAAGGAGTGTTTTACACCAGCGATGGGAAGGAAGGAAAATAGGAGGTGTGTGTGCATATCTTTGACATGTCAGTGTGATGGTGATCCAAGTTCATCTGGTATCTGTGCGAGGGACAAGGAAACAGGTTTTAAGGAGAAGAGCGTGTTACCAAGCGATACAACAATGCTCACACTACACCCAATTAGACGATCGACTCGTTTCCATTGGCACAACGTGACATTGCCTCTGTGTTTATGATTCCACGCAATGTTTATGGTCGTGGAGCTATCATATCTGATATGGTGAATATCATCGAGCGATTTGTGAGCCAGTACAAGCCTTTGAAGATCCACAGTAGCAAACAAGGAGCTACTCTTGCAGCATCCAGCAACAGCGATCCAGATTCTTCAGGACACAAGTCAGCATCAAGCCCGAAATCATTCAACGGTCAGGATAGCAGCGACATTTCCAGTGTTAGTAGTAGACTTGTATCAGTCAATGGAAAGCAAGTAGCTACCGTGGTTGGAATTTATGGGCCTGGAGGCATTGGTAGGTTTATTTGATCTTTGAAAGCGCCGCAAGTATTAATGATTTTCTATCATCATCTAGGAAAATCGACCTTGTTTAACTCAGTGCAGCCTTTGGCAAGAAAGAGTGGGTAAGGGAACTGCATGGCAAATGGGGAATCATTGCATCACTCACATACTAAGCACCAACAAGATATATCACATCTACCAAGTTTGATTCAAGGAACAAGGTCCCATACAGTGGTTTGCTCCGTTTGATGTCGCAGGCGCTACAGCAAATCTTATCCGAGACCGAAGAAGAAGTTTATCGATTTTTCAATCATTTGAAATCATGGCTTGGTGCTCAGTTTTCCAACATTTCAGTACTGGAGGATTTGGTACCAGAGCTCAAGTCATTGTTGGTTGCGTCTGGACACAAGGATGAAAATGCGAATACTGAGATATCCATGAAGGCGGATAATGTTGAAACTCGTCTACGTTTCCACAACCTCTTTGTTGAAGTCTTTCGTGCCGTGTCACATTGGCGTATGGTGACTATTGTAAGTTGTCATAGAGGATAAGCTGATGGGTTGCTGACTGATGCATACTTTGTTTAGTTTATTGACGATATCCATCAAGCGGGTAAGATGGGAAAGGAGCGAAGTTGATAGGGTGCGATATGTTTGACGATGCTAACCGAGCGCTGTAGATGATCCTTCAATCGATTTATTGCTAGCGCTGCTTCTATCAAGAATCAACATCCTTGTGTTCATGTCATATCGTGATCAGGAGCTGAATGAAAAGCAGTCTGGGATACTGGAGAATGAATTTGCCAACATCCAATTTATCGAGGTCGGGACATTGAAGCTGGACGCATTGACCGATTTCGTTTGTGATACTTTGCATCGATCACGAGACACCGATCGTGACTATGCCACTCCACTTGCATTGGCAATTCAAAGGAAGACCAACGGCAATGCATTCTTCGCGGCGCAATTACTGCAAATGTTGGAACGCAAGAAGATCATCTACTTCAATTGGGAATTCAATGTTTGGGAGTATGCCCTTGCAAGAATTGAACAAGGATCCTTCTTGGAGACAATGGAAGAGGATGTTTCATTCATGGTGAATCGGCTGAAAGAACTACCGCCTCATGGTCAGCGATTGCTCAAGATGGCATCATTTGTCGGTGACACATTCTCTTGGTCAACAGTGAAGGCATTAATGGAGGAGACATTTTCTGATGATGGGAGCGACGATGATAGCGACTATGGAGATGCAAACAGCTTATTATCAGCCGAATCAATAACAAACACAAGCGTGTTCAGCAGGAAGACCAAGTCGACCGATGGTACTTTGTGTCCTGATATTGGAGAAAGAACGACCAACATAAAATCCGATGATCCAATCAGCGGACTACATGCAGTGATCCAGGAGGGATATGTAATGCAGCTTGGTGCAGATGAATTCAAATGGAGCCATGATCGTATCACGCAAGCCGCTGGTGAGCTCGTGAAGCCTAATGGGAGATGCAAGATCCACTTCATGATTGCGCAGCATATGATGAAAGGTATTAAGTCTTAGCTCTGTACTTGAGAAAAACCTTTCTAACATGATGCCTTGGATTATAGAGGAAGATATGGACGTGTTTCTGGTGGCGGATCATCTTTTGAAATGCCTTGATTTATTATTATCTTTGGAAGACAAATCGCCCTTTCGTGAGCTCTTAGTCGATGCAGGCAACAAAGGACGACAATCTGGTGCACATGACATGGCATTCAGCTATTACAAAGCAGCAATCCAACTCAGTGATCCGGAAAAGGAATGGGACGACGATAGTCATCCTTTTACCTTGCAGCTCTATACGAATACCATGGGACTTAGTTTTCTATTGGGCAACAATGAAATGACCGAGAATATGGGGGAGGCCATCTTTAAGCATGCCAAAACGCCTTTGGAGCGCAAGACTGCGTACTTGATCCAGTCACGCTATTATCTATCGCAACAAAAGCCGTTTGAAGGACGAGATACGTTGCTTACTTGCTTGGAAGACCTTGGAAATGAGAAGTTCGCGTTTGAGAATGCCGAGGAAAAAATGCAACAGGAGCTTGACCAACTTGAGAAAACTACCGGAGATATGGATGTCGATGAGATTCCTAATATCGTAATATCGGATGATCCTTACGTCCATGCAACCGCTGAGGTTGTGGGAGAATTGTAAGTTTACAGCAATCAAATGAAAATGTGGAATATATCATAGTAACATGGTCAATTTTTCAGGTTACACTTGTTGTATTGGACTGGACAAAAGCAAGCTCTGACCGCATGTGCATGTCATGTATTGAATATGTGTCTACATCGGGGTATGGCTCCAGGGGCTAGTGGTGCTTGCGCATATTTGGCGGGGATCGGCTACCTTGAGTTGCTCAAGAATCATGCAGCGGCCAACGTAAGTCCATATCTCATGTATGGGTTGGGATAGCCACTTACCACGTATATGTAACGTAGAAAATGGCAAAACTCGGTGTAATCATTGCTGATCGACATGGCAGTAATCAAGAAAAGGCCCAAGCTTACATCATACAAGCGATATTTGTGGATCAATTCGTACATCATAACCGCGACGGGTTACCTATGCTTGAAGCTGCAACACAGCACGCCTTTGCGGCAGGAGATCGTCATTTTACAAATTACGGCAAAATTCATTACAGCATGAGTCGTTTTGCTGTGGCACATCATTTGAGCGACGTACTGCCTATTGCAGAAGAATGCTATGAAGAAGTGCACAAATGGTCTACTGCTGCGGAATCAAATGCAATGTCCATCACGATTGTAAGGGCAATCAAAGCATTGCAAGGACGAACATACTGGGATACCGACAACGTGTACGATGGTGACGATGGATTCAATGACGAGCACTTCCTCACTGAGAGCTTCAAGCACAGCCCGAATTCTGATCTCGCTCTTAACTGGTATCAGGCCTACAAGATTATCCCCTTGACATTGTATGAGCGATACGAGGCAGCCATTGAGATTGGAGATTATTGTTTTGGCATCCGGGGTAATGTTCCATACCTCAGACACACACGGGTAGCATATTTTTATTATTCAATCGCTCTCATTGGATATGCTCGTCAGAACAGCGAAGCAGTGGAGAAATGCCTGAAGCAAGTGGATCTGAATCAAAATCTCCTGTATGAATGGGTGGAGCAGAGCCCTGTCAATTATACTACGTTTTGGACATTGGTGGAAGCAGAGATTGCGGGACTTCAAGGAGACAACATCATGAAAGCTATTTTATTGTATGAAGAAGCAATCAACCATGCTCGGGAGGGAGAATGGTACTTGGAGCTCAGTATTGCACATGAATTGGCTGGAGCATTCTATCACCGCCAAGGAGTTCACAATGTCGCATATAGCATGATCAAGAAGGTAAAGTATAATGGAAGAGGTTTTTGATTATGGAACGTTTATTGAATTATATATGCATCATACCAGGCAGTGGATCTTTATACGGCATATGGCGCATTTGGCAAGTCGCGTCATCTTAATGCAAAATACGTTGATTTGCTCAGCTCATTCAGTGATGATCGAACCGACGTACGTGATAAGAGTGCACAAACGGATCCATTCCCACTGTTAGCAGCCCCCCACCATCAACATGCGCAACAATCATGGAGCAGCTCTTCGTATGACCGTGTTGATAACAGCCCGGTAGCTGATGAACCCTATAATTCGGAATCGATACCACCTATCACAACAGAGCAAACATTGGTGACATTGGATATTGTAAGTGCTAGTGATGTAATCGATAATGGTGGCATCTTCTGACCCATTTTATATAGATCGACATGGCATCCATTCTCAAGAGCTCCCAGGTGCTTTCATCCGAAGTCAAGTTTGACGCATTGCTCAACAGTATGATGCAGATCATCCTTGAAAACTCTGGTGCTGATCGCGGTGCTATCATTGTCAAGGAAAACAAGTTTGGCATAGGTGCCTATGGTAACCAGCAAGAAGAGGAGACGATTGTGACATATGAAGAACCAGAGCGTATTTCGAAGAACAGCGTTATGGTGTCAAGTCAGATCATCAATCACACAATCCACACCTCTGAGAGTATTTTTATTCCTGATGTTGAGCAAGATGCACGATTTGCGGTGGGACCATGGTTCGAGCGTGCTGGCAAGAAATCAGTAATCTGCATGCCGATCATACACAAGATGGCGACTGTAGGCTGCATCTTTCTCGAAGGTGCTATTGGGATCTTTACTCAACGTCACATTACGGTGCTTGGATTACTATGTCAGCAGATGGGGATTTCATTGACAAATGCTTCCTTGTTCAAATCCGTCCGACGAGTCACAACTGCCAATATGAAGTAAGTAGTGAGCAGAAGTTATGAATAATGGGTTTTTGTAAATTGCTCATTATCAACGTAGGATGATTGAGATGCAAAAGCAAGCATTGGAGGAGGCACGGCGCAGCAAAGAAGCAGCTGATAAGGCGACTCGATTGCGAGAGATTTTTTTGGCCAACATGAGCCATGAGATTCGAACACCTTTTTCGGGATTCTATGGCATGATCACATTGCTGTCAGAAACAAAGTAAGTTCCCGGATTGAGGTAACGCAAATGCATGACAGCTGATCACATGGAATTAACTAGGCTTGATCCTGCACAATACGACTTGGTGCGAACGGCTAAGTCATCATGCGAAGGTTTATTGCAAATTATCGACGATCTACTCAACTTTTCCAAGCTGCAAGCCGGCAAAGTTTCTCTTGATTTGGCACCAGTGCATGTGGAAGAGCTCATTGCCGATGTGATTGATATGCTGATCGCCATTGCTATTCAAAAGCGTATCAATGTTACGTACACAGTTGCAGAAGATGTACCCGCCGTTGTAATGGCAGATGCCAACCGCCTCAGACAGTAAGTTTTATTATTGGATGTTCAATGTGATGCTTATTGATTATGATCTGTCGTGTAGGATTATCATCAATCTGCTTGGAAACGCTGTCAAGTTTACGCATCATGGTGAAATCAGTATTCGATGTTCCATTGACGGCCGCAAAAAGAAAGCATCAGACAAGGGATCACAGGTTCCATTGCTGTTTGAAGTGATTGATACAGGCATTGGCATCAGCGAGGAGCAGCGTAAGGTGTTGTTTATGCCATTCTCACAAGTGGATGGTAGCACAACGTAAGTTGATGGTATAAAGTGCTAGTGAATAATGATTGACACGACTCTTCATTAGTCGCAAGTATGGTGGTACCGGCCTTGGTCTTTCTATTTCCCTTCAATTGGTTACTTTGATGAATGGGGATATTGATGTTGTGAGCGAGGCTGGGAAAGGATCCAATTTCCGCTTTTCAATTGAAGTTTCACCGGTGCCTGATCAATCTCGAAGATTTACCGAAGCAATGCAAGCAATATCCAAGAGCTTTATCAAAACACGAGTCCTTGTTGCCGATACACATCACGCCACAGTGGATATGATGACCAACTTCCTTCCCAACCTACCACTTGACGGAGTATCTGATTATGCAGAGTTGCAGCAGGAAACACCTTATGGAGTCGTCATTGTCGGATTACTTCTCGATCACAAGGAAGGAACGTTAAGCAACTGGGAAAATGAACTTCAAAAGATCATGAAGCGTGCCAAGGTTACGGTTATCATGCATTATCCCTTGGGGTCCAGCAATGTTCAAGGTAACATCGGAGGTGTTGGACCTATTCTTGAAGCAGCATCCTCGTCAATGGAGCAAGAACAGCAACGTCAGCAGCAACAACAGCCATTCCACATATCATCCTATGGTTATCTTGATGAGCAACAGAACATTGTGCGTATGGGAGTTCCATTGCGACGTAACAAGCTTTTGAGGATGCTGGCAGGATTTCTCAACGAAGATGAAGCAGGAACACTGGCACCCAAGACGCGGCCAAACATCTTTGCGCGTATCAGTAGCAGCGAGATCAAGCTTGCCATTGAGACGATACCAGAGGAACATCGTAAAGCGTTTAAAAAGATAAATATTTTGGTTGCAGAAGGTAGGTTGACAATGTATGCTTGAAGGATGTATATTAAATAATACCTTACAGATAACCCTGTTGCACAAAAGCTGCTATGCAAGCAATTGAAGCGATATGGCTTTAATATCACGTGTGCCAATAATGGAGCTGAAGCGATTGCTGCATGGACAAAACGGCCCGTTGGATACTTTAAGATGGCGCTGTTTGACCACCATATGCCCAAATGTGACGGTGTGGAAGCAACCAAGACCATTCGAAGGAATGAAAAGGAGCAAAATAGCAAGAAGCGATTGCCGATTGTGGCTCTCACAGCTGACATACAAGATAGTGCAAGAGCAATTTGCGTAGATGCTGGCATGGATGGGTAAGATTTGATATTAGAGATGTATCTACAGCGTTGGGCTAATCACGTTATTGCTTACAGATATCTTACCAAACCCTTAAATGAGTTTGCTCTGCTTGAATTTGTTAAACAATATTGTATCGATCGATAAAGCATTTATATTTGTACTTTACCTACTACATCAGTGGTGACACACTTGTTCGAGAGAATTGACTCTTATAAATAATGTGTAGCAAGACGTTATAAGAAGGCGATGGTTTGGCAAAGGAAAGATCATATGCTAACATGCTCCACCTATAAAAAGATCACTTGTACTAATATCCCCAAGATTTCACAATCAAACATGGCATGGTTGATATGTATTCCAGAAATAGTCAGCGTATCAAAAAGCGTCTTGTAATGCGAAAACGCTCTCAGGCTTGACGGCGATGGTCATTCTCTGCTGCTGTCAGCTACAATAAAACATCCTGGGACTGTTGTATTCAAGCTATCCATCATACCAATAAGATCCAGCATATGTGCCTTAGAATGGACAGATGATATCTCATATTCACCGGTTGTCCCTTATCAACAGGAACGCCGATACCTCACACACATCGTAAGCCTGTAGCATTACCTAACAGCCTAACTCCCCTTTTTAATTCAGAAGCCAATCAAGTGGTCCACGTACCGCTCAATAAGCTGATAGCACGACACTCTTCTAGTATTATGTTGAAACCAATTTTCATTCAATGTAAAAGTCGAAGAATAGAACATGGTAGCGTGGATGTTTATCAAGTAAATAATAGTAAAGGAACAACATTACAAATTGAATAAGCTACAGGTGAATCACATAGAGGGTAACAGGGATAATTGTGCCGTTGTATTCTTGGTTGTCTGCCGTCATAAACATCCTTCATCCATGATCGAAAAATAGCTGCTGCATGCATTGACTTGAGTATTCCAATATCATCATCCATGGCTGTAGAACATCCTTCGTCAATTCCATCCAATCCATCTCGTCCTCCGCCAGATCCACGTGATATGGTCCATCGTTCATGCTGACAACGCGACAAGTAACCAAGGCAACATTCCAGGATTCTTTCCCATTACTGCGCTTGACCGCATCCATCCATCATCCATAGTCATTATAGATCCAAATGTCGGTTGAAAGAGCCATGTGATCATTTCCTTCTCCATCCGGCTGTTGGTCTGTGTCTTTCTTGGTCATTTTCAACACGGCTCATGCAGGTGAAGGCTGTTGTATCGCGGTATACTTTGATAGCTGGTACGGCATCATGCATTGGAATCCATATATATATAAGAGCAAGTTGCTGCAAGTAATGGAGACCGCAGAGTAAAGGACTCGTTAATAGCAACAGCTGGTACGTTTGGTCGCGGCAAAGAAGTGTGCAAGAGCGTGTGTTGTAGTAGAGTGAAGACATTGCTAATAGCAACTGCTGTTACATTCGATTGTGTGCAAGAGAGTGTGTAGTATCAAGAAAGGTGTTGTAGTAGTGGGGTGCTCACGCCATGGGATCGCCATTCAGTCAAAGACAATCGGATCAAGACAGTTGTAGGGTTGACATGATAAGTGTAAGCAGGACAATCGTTCGCAAGTGGTAATTGCACTTGAATGGGGCAACATATAGTTGAGAATGGGAGGAAGAGGCGGTAACCTGAAAGTGGAAGAAGTGGAAATTAAATAGGTCAGGCACTGTCAGACAAATCCATACACACTGTAAATTGATCCATGATCTTGAGATTGCTCATCTTGACCTCAAACTTGTACAGAAGATGCTCTTGGACATGCTGATCAACTTTGTCTTAATAAAGAACCCACACTTCATTGAAAGATTTTGAATGGGAGGGTGTAATGTGGGGTTTACTATGATGGACGAAAATTCCGGACCCGCCCGGATTCATTGAAATGCCATTTAGTATGCATAACCTTGGGATTCCCAATTTTGAACTTGAAACTTGGTAAGCAGGTTCGCTGAGTCATGCTGATCAACTCCATTCATTTTAAAATCGCATGTTTCATTATGATGTTTTACGAATCGGACGGCCCAAATATAGGATGGACGGAGCGCAAGTAGGGTGCATAGTGCACCCCCCCGCCGTTGTCCACCTCCATCGTGATACTTGGTCAGGCCGTGGGCTGCCACATGCTGATGAACTCCATTCATATTAAAGTCGCAGGCTTCATTGTGAGAAATAAAATGGGAGCGTCCGACGATGAATGGATGGGTATATATGTAGGGTGGACGCCCCATAACCTTGAGATTGCCCACCACAAACTTGAAACTTCCACACAAGATGGTCTTGGATATGCTGATCAATTTTGTTCTCATAAAGAGCCCACACTTCACTTTAAAATTTGGAATGGTAGGGTGTAATGTGGGATTGACTATGATCGATGGAATGTCCGCACCCGTCCAAATTCATGATATGTCAATTACTATGCATTACCTTGGGATTCCCTCTCTCGAACCTCAAACTTGGTAAGAAGGTTCTCTGAGTCATGCTGATCAACTCCATTCATTTAAAAACCACTTGCTTCATTATGAAAATCTTGAATGCGGGGCGGTCCCAATGTAGCAGAGACATTGAATACGGCTGATTGCCCCGAGATTGCCCACCTCGATTGTGAGACTTGCACACAAGTTGCTGTTGACCACGACGAGTAACTTTGTTCTCATAAAGACCTCACGCTTCACTACGAGAATGTTGGGAAACATGTACCTTTATGGTTTACCTATGCCGTAAGCGTGATGGGGTTGCTTTCTCCTAATGATGGTGTCGTCTGCATTAACGGAAACATGAAGAGCTGAGTGAAATGACACGTGGTGGATACACAACACGTCCTTGACAGGTTGCTGCATAAATGGATGATGACGATACCTTTTGGAAGGCATGTCAGTAAAGGACATCCAATAATGAGGGTGTGTGTGTGTGTGTGGCAAGGTATGTATTTGTGGTATGTCAATAACAGCTCCACATCACATTTGGGTGTAGGAGAAGGTCGACTTGCATAAACCAAATTTGTACATGTAAACCCAGCCAGTAATCAATTCAATGGAGGGATCACTTTTCTTTTTCTCTCAAGGTCATCCTACTCCTCCTTATTGTATCGCAAACGCCATACACTTCTTTCATCATCGATAACCGAATCACCTTTATTTACTCCATCTTCGAAGCTATATTATGTCATCCACAAGCTAGCAAAGTCCAAGGGCGTAATAAATAAGGAATGCTTTATTTCATCTAGCTATCATGCTATCTTCCACCTTGCCACCATCGTCGCCTTTGTCATCCGTCATCATCCGTACTCGTACTCGTCTTCAGTCGTCAATCTCCTCCCTCGTCGCCACCCAATATCATCCAAGGCACACCAAAAATAGAAAAGAATGGGATCGTTATCGTGATTGTTGTGGATCTCGTTGTGGTTATCATTGTCATTGTTGTGAGTGTGGTTATCATCGTAATCGTCGTCTCAATAAATAAAAAACGGGCAAGTCCAAGAAGCTTTTCCAGCAAACTGGCCACTTGATACAG